>JAWQRP010004814.1:0-11421 GCA_033557875.1 Quadriops clusia | reverse complement strand
TCGAGAGTAGGGTTACTCCCGAAGATCTCCGAAATCTTGCATCGTGTTATGCCAAATTAGCCAAATAATTAAAACCTGCCAAAACTAATACAATACAGAAAGTACATATAACCCCAGTTTTAAACAATGTTTAATTTGAAAAAATTAATGAAAACTTACCACTAAACTTAAAAAAATATTTTCACAGTTTCCTGCTCGTCCTGACAAAAATAATCTTAAAACACAATAATTGAACTAATTATTCATCAAAACTTAAGAGTGGGACTGTTTGGATATTTCTTTTAAACTCAAGAGCAATTTTTTTATTTAAAGAGAAAAAGAATTAAAAAGAACTGATACCATTTTATGTCTCCTTTATATTATATTAGATATCACCATCCAACATAAATCAATGTAATAGTCCTCCGTCATTGTTCGTAGTTCCTCAAGATAATCAAATAGTATGAGGGTTGCTACTTAGGTATCTAGAATTGGCAACACTAACAAATCCATCGTAAAATTTGTCTTTTTTGATGTAATATATATTCAGAATGTTTTGTCATACGAACGTTATTAGCAGTAAAATTTTCAGGCCATTATTTGTTACGATTTTCAACATGGATTATCACAACAACAGCGCGTCGATCAACACACATCAAAATTTGCTGAATTCAATCGTGGTCAGTGTTTAGTTCTCTGATGAATTTAAAGAAGATCGTTCAAATCGGTTCCTATGCCAGAAAAGATCAATGCTGTTGATAATGCAGGATTATCTTGTGACAGACTGTGAAATTGAGACATCCTTGGGCATGTATTCGACATGCGTACATAAGATATTGGATGAACATTTAATTGTTGAAAACATTTGTTCGCGTTGGATTCCACATAATTTGTGCGTCAAAAGCTATGTATAACATCTACACGGATGTCATATTTCTTTCTCACTGACATGATGGAACCTTCGAAGGGCTATTCCCAAATTGTTTATGTATTGCTACATCACAAACAGTTCACATTCATTTGGCCAATCTGGTACACAGTAAACCACAGTTATCTGTTCTTGTAAGGCCAGTATCGGCTTATAGTGCACACTTCTTAAAGTATTATTGGGTTTTGTTTGTATATTCTCGTCAAAAACCAATGTTTTATCAACTTAAATTATAATTTTAGGTTATGTCGTGTTATTTTCTGTTGACAGGTTTAACGTCATTCTCGAACTTTAGAAGGAACTGTCTAGAGGACGCAATTGCTCACGTCACATCATGGCGACCTGTAAATCTTGAACTGTCAGATTTATCAGTAAAATTGCGTTTTGAACCCCTTAGCGGGCAAATTTCAAGAAATTATTTCTTAGTGAGCGCCTCCGTTACATGAGGAATAAATTTTGGAAATTTGAAGTCATTTGGTTCAGCCAGTTTTGCGAAATCGTGATTATTATCATCATTTTTGTCTCTTTTATAGTATTAGAAGATTTCCTAGTACTATTTGCAGGTTTAGTCAATTTGAGAATAAAATTACAATACTAATTACTACACCTATGTAAATATGTGCGCACAAAAATAAAGTTGCTTAGTAAGTGCAATCAATGGGAAAGCGCAACAAAAAGCTACTCCTAAATTAAACCAGAATCAACTTTGCAAAACTCAATTACGTAGTGGAAACCAACTTTTACTCATGTGCAGTTAGAAAGAATCACTTGAATCGACGCCGGCGTCTCCTCGGGCTCTGATAAATTTAATTTCCAACTTCTCCTTAATCCGGGAAAACAAAATGTCCACATAAAACGAAGGTTTGAAAAATGCTTTGCGGAAACTCGTGCACATTATAAACTGCAGTAATAATAATAAAATTGCAAATCAATAAAACTGCAAATCAATAAAACAAAGAAAAACACATTACTACAAAGAAAATTACGATACAACTAAGAAAATTCCGATACAATAAAGAAAATTCCAATACCACAAAGAAAATTCCGATACAACAAAGAAAATTTCGATACAACAAAGAAAATTCCGATACAACAAAGAAAATTCCGATACAACAAAGAAAATTCCGATACAACAAAGAAAATTCCGATACAACAAAGAAAATTCCGATACAACAAAGAAAATTCCGATACAACAAAGAAAATTCCAATACAACAAAGAAAATTCCGATACAACAAAGAAAATTCCGATACAACAAAGAAAATTCCGATGAAACAACGAAAATTACGATAGCATAAAGAAAATTCCGATGCAACAAAAAAATGCCGATTCAAAAAGAAAAGTTGCGATATAAGAAACAAAAGAGCAATATAAACGTGATAAAAACGATCCTAAATTATTCGCCTTAAAAATATCCATCTCTGGAATAATAAATTTGTATTTTCCTGCGCCTACCTATATTGACAAAAAGATGTACGAAATTCTTGGAGTAATTAAAAAAATTAAATGAAAATTCCACAAATTCGTTAGACATAAAAAGAACGCGCGAAATGTCCAATTTTAACGGTGTTCCTTCCCGGAAAATTAATGTTAATATTAAAATATTGGAACACACAGTATGTCCCATGGAAATTAGACATTGGAAATTACACCTCACCTGTATACTCCCCGCTTTTACTCGAAGTAATCCCTTCTTTTTTCAGGAGGCATCCGTATTCCTGCTTGGGATTAGGGAGTAGCTTGTAAGGCTCGTGGTAAACCGAGGAGTTCTCGCTATCAGATTCCTCCCCGTTGACGTGACCGTAGAGGTTGCACTTCTTATTCTTTTTCGCGTCTACGGTCCCCAGGGTGTTCGCTTTGCTGCTCTTCACCGACAGCCTCGACCTTGATAAGCCGTTATTTATTATAGGGGTGGACATGTTCATTTTCAAATCTTTCATGTTGATAGTCACCCCCGGCTTCGTGCTGCTTGATACCAGAGCCGTGTGCTTGTGCAGCAGCGCCACCTTCTTCCTCCCCCTTCTTATCATGAGGAAGACCGTGCAAGCCAGCAGAAGGACGATCATCGCTAACACCCCCGTTATGAGGCCAATGTAGGCCTGGGCGCTACTCGTGGGGCTGGTCGCGGGGGTGACTTCTTTCCTCGCGTGGGTTGTTTCGCCCCCTTGGACTCCTGGGGATGTCGTCGAACCGGCTGTGTCTGGCTGGATGTAATACTTTTCCAGGAGGTCTTCTGTTAGGTTGTTTGTAGATGCTGGAACAAAATGAATATTGAATATAATTCTATTTATTTTATGTCCTGAAACCGCAGGCACTCATTCCGACCAGTAATTCTAATGCTACCCGTGGGCGCTCCTAGTGAGCAAGTAATATATGGTCACAAATTATAAAGTAATATAATCATTATGATATAATAATATTTATTACTAATCATAATAATAATAACACTTGGGTTGAAAAGTTCCGGGCATAACACATAGATGGCGCTAGTCTTATTGCATTCGCCGCTTTTTCAGTTAGTACTAACCTTCAAAAGAAAGCTGTTAAAATTTCATGATATTCTACTCATAAGTTTGTGAGTTATTATGCTAAGAGTGACACTAGTTTTGTTATTTTCAAAACAATGGATCAAAAACAATTTTGTGTTTTAATTTTACACTGCTTCTTGATGGGAAAAAATACCGTTCAAGCGAAACAATGGCTTGAAAACTGTTATCCGGGCTCTGCTCCATCAGAAACAACAATAAAACGTTGGTTTGCTGACTTCAAACGTGGTCGTAGAGACACCGATGATGCAGAACGCAGTGGACGTCCAAATGAGGCAGTAACACCAGAAAATATCAAAAAAATCCACAAAATCGTTTTGAATAATCGAAAAGTGAAGTTGCGTGTGTTAGCTGACATTGTAATGATATCAAAAGAACGTGTTGGCTTTATATTGCATGAGCATTTGACTATGAGAAAGCTCTGTTCAAAGTGGGTACCGCGTTTGCTCACTGTTGACCAAAAACAAGAACGTGTTGATGATTCTCAGCAGTGTTTGGTCATGTTTCAACGTAACAAACCGGAATTTTTGCGTCGTTATGTGACAATCGATGATTATTATTAAATTTTCATCGACATCTGTTGGGAACAAAAATACATCAAAATTGCTCATTTCTAAAAACTTTGTTTTTTTTTAATTTTGGCACGCTAGAATGCGAAAATACACCACTGTGCTTCGGAAAGAATACCGTAATGATGGATTGTGATGGACAGACGCAAAAAAAGGTGCGATTAAAAATAATGAAAAAAGGAGATGGCAATAAGCGGGAAAGTTTTCCTTTCCAACACGTGTAAAATAGGAGGTCTGAGCACTATACGGGATTAGAGGAGCACGTTCGACAAAGCAGGCAGCAGTTTAGAGTGAGTTATTCAATTCAGTTAGTCGTTTTAGTAACTCCACTCTTAGTCCTGGGAGTAGTCGTACTACATTGGAGTGTTCGTTCCGAACAGTTTGTTTAAAATAATCCGGGACGCTAAGCAACAACTACAGCTTAAAACAAAGTTTATAAATTTAACTTCGCAACTTTTCAAATGGAGTCCGAAGATAAAAGCCGCCGCTGCTCGCTCCGGGCAACTTTAAGACTTTGTTTTCATTGTTCTTACCTCATTGGACCGTGAAATATTGAAATCGTATAATGCGACCGCGCCACCATGAAAAACTAACTAAAATCCCTGCGTTGGCTGCGCCTGGAATAACTGGGGGAGGAAGTTTGCCGAAGCCTCTGAGGACGCCCTTGCGCCCTTCTTTCTTAAATAATTGCCCCTAATATTCCAGCAAGCCTACATAACATTCATCAAGTGGAATTGTTTGGTTGCCCACCATTAATTGGGTATCTTAATACTGCTCTAAATTTTAAGAACATTTTATTTCGTAAGTTTATCAACAAACATAATTACCGTCGTAACGTACGTACGTCCGTCCGTGGTTAAAATAATCAACAGGCTGTCATTAATTGGCTCTACGAGCAAGATTATTAAGTACTGCTTACATAACAAATACTTGCAAGAAGGGATAGAAAAAAAACCATGAAGTGATAATAAAAGTATGAAATCATTATAAGTGTTAATTTATTTTTTTTTAAATACTTTGGACTCACGTTGGTCAAGAAGAAATTATCTGTTAAATTTAATATTGTTCTGTTTTAAAATTTAAATAAAATGTTCTTTCATACATATATTTAGTGGAAAAAGAAGTTTCCGAAATGAAGCGTGTAATATGTACTACAAATTAAATGAGTGAAATTAAAGATTACAATTACATGAATTCAATATTTTAATATTATTTGCTATTTTAACAGGTATTTTACTTATATTATTCACATTTTTTAAATTATGTGTATGTAATCATATAATTGCTGAGATAGCAATTACGATTGAGTCAGTTGATGGCGGATAGAGTAGAGGTTATACAATAAAAGAAAACCATACAAACGAACCAAAAGGGTTATCCAAGTTTTGTCCGTTGTTACCAATATCTGAGAGGGCATATCGGTGCCGCGTATTACCGCGAAACAGGCATGTTGTTCGTGCGGGATACTGAAAAATCTATTTCATAAAATGACAAACCTTTGATACACACTTGATAAACAGTAGTTTACCTACGTACCTTGTATAGATTGAGTTGTAAGAATTAAATATTAAGTGAATTAATTGGAATTGAAAAGTACCGAAATATGCACGATTAAGTAATTATTTAACACCATTTACAGAATAACAGTTTGAATGTAAATAAGCGTCGTACGTGTATTAATATTTATCCTAGCTAACAACGTTTAAATCGTATTAAATAATTATCGAATTATTGCAAACCATTGCAATTCCTAACACACTGTTTCGGCAAATTTTGGGGTAAATTACAGCCTGTACGATGGTGCCATCTGTTGAAAATTTAGCACATACAACTAGCTCCTCCCATCAGTCGAGGTCAACGCTATAGAAGAACGCACACATAGATATGTAATGCATAGCAGATGCGTTAGATCTTTATATTACATATTTACTTCTTTATTCGAGCAAATTTTAATTGATAAGATGTGTTTACCGTATAGAGGTGCTATGCGGTTCACAGATCTACATACTTTCTTCTGTCTATCCATTTATTGATGAGTGTTTGTAGGAAATTAAGAAATAAAAGATAATAATATTCTTAATAGCATAACTATTAAAGACTATAATTATTAGGTTAGAAAAAGCTATAATTACAAGTAAAACTTTTCTATTGAAAAGTAATAAATTATAACTAAAGCCATTGATATTGCTAATCAATATTTGCAATTGAACTTAGGTTCGGATTAAAAAAATAAAACAAAGAGTTTTCATTCTAGTGTAAGAAAATTAAATTTAAGTAATATGCAAAAAAATTGAAATATATAATTTTCCAAAACTGTAATTCGGGGTTTTCAGTGTTTTCATGAGGGAGAGTGACATAGGCTTATTTTTACAATTGAGAGTGTAAATAGAAATTAAAGTATATAAACTTTTACCATTTTATCAAAAGAATTTGTTAAGTTTTCAAAATTACATTTTTAGTTTGTAAAAAAGCAACGTTATGCGCTGACAAAATAATTTCAAAAAATTAACTACATTAAATCTATACTCAAAACATGCTTAGACACGTGTTAAACTTACAAAACTATGGTTATTTTATTTACATGATTTACATATTCTAAAATAAAAATTTGCAATTAAAATAAATAATAAAATAAGGGTATTAACTCTATTGCAAAAAGTATGTATTTAAACGATTCATATATGTACTTAGAAAAATAACATAAAATTGCAATAACTGTCAATGAAAAAAGAAAACAAAATGAAAATATTACTCCCGAAGAGCCATGTTTCTCTGCATCCGACTATTAACTATTTCGGGTAACAAATTATTCATAAAAAATAACGATAATTTATCTTTCATTTCAGAATTAAGAAAAATTACATCTCTTTCTATTCTTTCGTATTTAATGCCCTTAGGAGTCCACACACAGAATATACAAAATTTCTTTTTTGTGATTTGTAGTTGTCCATGTATTTGATAATACCACTTGTGCAATTTGTGGATATTGCAATATTTTCATTACTTTTAACGGTACACAAGTTACAATCGAAAATGGGCTTTCATCCCCTATGAATATCAGCGTTCGAGGATTGATTCCTGAGATACGGTCTTCAGGTCAATGTCCAATGTTTTAGAAGCTAAAAGAAAGATATTGACGAAATCTAGAGTTGAATATGTTAAAAATAGCGGAATTAATCGCAAAAATCTCTTATTTTTGGTCAAACTTTGGAGGGCTGTAGCTCCGCGGGGGTGCACTTCCGGACAGGGGTGTATATGAACTTTTTTACTTCTTTTGATGAGTACTATATGTGGTTCAAGGGATATTTCAGAATTTAATAACACCCTGTATAGGCGACGAGGCAGGTTGGGGAATGCACGCGCCTATGAGTAGGGGAACCGGCGCGTCCATGAAGCGCAGGCGACACTGACGCACATATGGAACATTCGAGAACATTCCAGCACAATTTGGAAGAACACATGTTATTTTCGCCCGGGAACAATTTAAATCATCTGTAGCCCGGGAATAATTTAAATTACTACGTTACAATGTAAAATAAGAACATATTTGGAGTAGTCAATGTTGCTGATTTCAAAAAACGCATTTATTTTGCTCTACCTAACCTACCCCACGCCCTTGCAAAACTTTTGAATTCATGTAAAACAAAGCAAAGGTAGAGCAAAAATAATGCCTTTTTTTTAAATCAGCGACATTGCCTACCCCCAATATGTTCTTATTTCACATGAATTCAAAAATTTAGCAAGGGTGTGGGGTAGGTTAGGTTAGAGTGTAGAGCAAAATGAATGTGTTTTTTAAAATCAGCGAATGTGATTACCCCATATATGCCCTTATTTTAGATGAATTCGAAAGTTTAGCAAAAGTGTAGGGTAGGTTAGGTTAGAGTTAGAGCAAAATGAATTTGTTTTTTGAAACCAGCGAATGTGATTACCCCATATATGCCCTTATTTTACATGAACTCGAAAGTTTAGCAAAAGTGTAGGGTACGTTAGGTTAGAGTTAGAGCAAAATTAATTTGTTTTTTTGAAATCAGTGACTGTGATTACCCCATATATGCTCTTAGTTTATATGCATTCGAAAATTTAGCAAAGGTGTGGGGTAGGTTAAGTTAGGTTAGAGTTAGAGCAAAATGAATTTGTTTTTTGAAATCAACGACTGTGATTACCCCATTGATGCCCTTATTTTACATGCATTCGAAAATTTAGCAAGGGTGTCGACGTACTCCAGTAATACCGTCAAAGGCTATATATTCGGGTGCGCATACATTCGTCTTAACAGTCGTGTCTGGTCGAATGAGTCTTGATGGGAAAATCTCTACGACTATTTACTTTATGCGCACCTTAACGACTAAACAGTTTAGTCGGCGTAAACTTGTGAGGATCAACGATTTCAACTCAATAGTTTAGTTGTTTTGAAAATTATAGGTATGCGTCTAGTATTAGTATTTCAGAATACCGAGAAAACGAAATTCCCCATTTTTGTACGTCCATGTAGCAATACGTAATAAGAAACTGCTGTAATTTATGATATGCACATAATCACTAAGCCAACGTCAAACCTCACTCCATTCTTATACTACTAACACGTTGTAACTACATGTAAAGTCACTAATTGTTCTTATCTAATTTGAAATTTATTTAAAAATTTTTTAACGGTTTAATATGTTTTTTTATATTATTTTCAACACTTACCTTAGTTGACTTTAGTTAACTCAACTGTTCAAATAGTGAATTCCTCATTATAGCAGAAACAGTGAAATCTAAAGATGTTTTTGTTTAATAACGATAACGATTTCATTAAATTTAAAAATAAAAATGTATAGACATAACATATGTATATACAGCAGTCATAAGCCACAGATACACATATGTACTTGTTGCCGTTCTTGAATGTGACGTCAAGTACGGCATTCAAGTCTGCGACGTTGCAAAAGTGTCGTTTACTACTAACTACTTATAAAGAACACATACTTTAACTTTCAGTTTGTATATGCCGTGTCAAAACTCTCAGTCAAAACTGCGGCAGATTTCTTAGATGTTCTTGTATGTGCTGTTCAAGTACGTTCAAGTGCGTATTTTAGTGCTGAACGTAGCAACACGTTAAAATCGCATTCTTGTCCGCAGACTTGTTCAAGTCTGTGTGTTTTCCACTAACTGACATGCAAGTGTGTCGTTCTGGAACGTTATGTTCCAAAACCGCTCGTAAGTACCTATGTGTAATTGAAGTTTTATAGTTTAAAGAATGTCAGATAAAAATAAAAGTTAAAATACAACAAAAAAAACAATGAACACACAGTTTATAATAGGTGATTTATTTAGAGGCACTTTTTTCAAAAATAAAAAACTATAAAAACAGTCAATTTATTTTTTTAAGATTATTTTTTTCAAATGTTCGTAACTGCGGTTAATATGATCCAATTGATTTCAAATGATTCCAATTTTCGATATGTTTAAGCATTTCGAGTGGTATTTGATCTCCAATTCCTTAATTATAGCTGGCTTATCCATATGTAGTTTATGTAGAGCCAAAGAAAAAAGTCAATTCACCGATCTAAAGCATGAAATTAACTGTTCGCCAATTTGTCCTCACAGTAAAACCATAGTTTAACGGGCTGTATGGTAAGAGGCACTAACTTGTTGGAACAAAATGTCGTCGAGACCATAAGTATCAATTTTTTTATGTTTACTGAAGAGGCTGCTTCATTGGGACGTTCGTAACGTAGTGAATCACTGTTGTTGAACCAAAACCATCGACATGTAACTACTAATTAAATTTAATTCAATACAGTAAATATGCACTAATACTCCTTAACTTATAGTTATGTACTGCACGCAAAAAACAACGTTTAATCTATTAAAATAACCTATTTCTAGCCAACACAATTACAGCTTTTAAATAGCCACTAACTAATTTGCTTTCAATAATATAGTATTTGTTTACATATATTTGATTTGTGGTAAATAGATGCGCACTCAGCGGCCCAAAACTGCATGTGGCTCGCGAGTCACAGGTTGTCGACGACTGGTCTAATCCAATAGAGCACAATGGCGGCCTCTAAACGATGAACTCTCATATTTATCAGTAAAATCGCATTTTGAACCCCTTAGAGGCCAAATTTGAAGAAATCGTTTCTTAGTGAGCGGCTCCGTTATATGAGGAATTAATTTTGGAAATTTGAAATCATTTGGTTCAGCCAGTTTGACGAAATCGTGATTATTAATCAGTCATTGAATCAGTGGATTGCAATTTTATTAATATAGATAAGCAGCTTAAAGCGAAAACGAACAAGTTAGAGAAAATATAAAACAAACATGAATGTTGATTTCGAAAATACCATATTATTATTCTCCAAAAAGAACAAAATTGGTATTGTATTAGAATACATTAATCATTACTTATATGTATTAAAATAGAAAAGAAATCAAGAAATTTTAAAACAGACACAACAATAGAATATACAATAAAATAATTAAATATGAAGAAATTTAAAAAAAACAATAACAAGACAACTTATTTATTTTAAGCGTCATTTATATTTCTGTATGTATCATGTAATTACATGTAGATACTGTAATTCTGAAGAGGCTTATTAAAAACAAGCGAACAGTGCATTTGACGGGGGCTCGAGGGTGAATAGCGAGCTTACATCAGAAGTGTTGACGCTGCCACAACGCAGCAATGTCCACACGCTCTACCAAGAACCTAATAGTCTCTCTGAACCTTACTGCATTGTGGCAGATTTACGCACGTTATGAACAGGGCAAAGAATTTGAAAGCGAGGCGAAACCGGTAAGGCACTCTGACCACAGCTCTGAGATTCGAAGCCATTGGATTGCGACTGGCGGAGGGACTATGTCTTGAGGCGGTGTCTATATTTTCAAGAGTTTAACTGTACATACAGAGCCGCGTGCAGTCGACCAGACAAACTTTTTCATTGCATTCAATTAAATGCATACATTAGTGACATAATTAAGATTTTTCATCACAATATGAGTATCATTCTACGCGGAAAATCCAGGGGAACCACATTCCTTAAAAAATACCCAATGGTAATGGAGTTTTTCAAGTGTGATGTGCGCTTGCGCGAAAACTGTACGTTATAGAAAAAAAAAGTTATTTGAAAGTTTTGAAGTATTTCTTGAACTGAATAGATACTAAAAAACCCGTTTTGTAAATAATCACTGTGTGCGCATGCGACAATATTTCGAAACAATATTTACATCGATGTACGCAGAATGAGCAGCGAAGAAAGGATATTAAAAAAAATGTTTATCATGATTATACAGGGTGGGCCACCTAAGACGTTCACCTTGAATAACTTTGTTATTAATAAAGTTAGAACAATAAAAATTTCAAGGATTTACTCAGCGCATGAAGGACCCCAAAAAATCCTAGTAAAATTT
>JAWQRP010004813.1:0-11422 GCA_033557875.1 Quadriops clusia | reverse complement strand
CCTGATGATACTTGCAGGAAGGTGGGGGGGGGCATACTTATAACCTTTGTTCAGTAACTGTAGTTCGTTATTGGAGAAATCTATGTTTGATAGGTTTGTAGTCCTTTCAAAAAAGGTATGAAATTCTCGAGTAGATTCACTCTTCTGCATATTTGAATTCAACTTATTTTTGTATGTGTGTGTTCGATTTTAATTTTCTGATAAGTGTTGTTTATGTGTATTTGGCTGTATATAATTTCAATTTCTATGAGGTTGTAGATTTCATTTACTTTGTTATGGAGTGTATATAATTGGGAGTCGATCTTGTTAGTTATTTTTTCTAATTCTTATCTTTTCAGTTTCTTTTATACCTTTATGTAGTTTAAAATTTTCGAACTTTGGAGTCAGACCTTCCCTCAAACAGGTGGTTATGAAGTGTATGCTGCAGATGGTGTTGATCCTCCGCTTGTGTGTCCTCTCGAAGCAACGTCTAGTATCTGGCGTACTGGCCATGTTAATGAGGAGAATACCAAAGATCAAGATGAGATTTATGGGTGTAAATAAAAAGTACCTTGTTGACTGGATTTTTATTGGTCACCAGGCAACCGGTTTCACTGGTCACACCAGCATCTTCAGACCTCTAGAGACTAGTGTATTACCACTCCGTTTCTGCGTTTCACATCTAATGAAGTTTAAATCTAATTTAATCCTGACTAGGTACATGTAAGTCTTTCATTTTGATAATTTTATTAATCACTTGTAGTAGATTGTTCCCTTAAGGATTTAATTTCTCTTTACAATTTAATTTGAACTGTTTTTAATTTAGCTGTATTCAAGTCTCATTGTCTTAGATCTAATTCGAAATATGTGTATCTGTCTCTCTAGAGGCCTGAAGAGGCCAGCGAAACCGGTTGCCTACTGACCAATAAAAATCCAATTGTTTCTTAATATTTTCAAAAGCTATATATTCTTCTTTCATTGAGGTATCATTAGACGTACCAAGAAATCCACTAATAACTTTTCTATAACGGCTTGTTTAATTTTGAATCAGTTTGTGAAATAAATAAAAAAGTACTCTTTAATAAACACACTATCAATTAATAGATATGCGAACCGAACCGTTGGAAGCCGCAGTCTGCTGTCAGCTTCCAGTCATGATGACTATATACTTGTGAGAATAATTTTGAAATTTACGTATTAGATGTTTTTAAAATATGCCCAATGCATACTTACGATCTACACGAATGTACATTAAAAATATTTGTTAAAAAGGCCATTTTCTATCGAGAGATTAAGGTATTTCATCGTATACATTTAATCTGCAGACGACTGTATGTGCCTACTAATATAAGCGCAGTAGATGCATACATATTATGAAAATATTTATAAACGATTTACGCTCACAGATTCATGACTGTAGAAAAGATATAAATTTCTAGCACAGGGACTATTTGCTACGGATACAATCCTTTGTACATTATCAATTTATGAGTGCAAAAGTTCAGCCAATGATAAAATGCGCATTTTATAAGTGTGGCTATACCGAGGAAGATCCTGAACTTTTTCGAATTCCTTTGGACGATTGTTTATAGACAGGATTAACCGAAGGATGTCAAGTTCAAAACTGCGATTGCCTAGCATTTATTAGATGTGCTCACTGTGAAAATTGTTTTTGCTTGAAACATTTTTTACTAGAAAATATACATATATTTTGTAATTAATTAAATTATAATCAACAACATGGTAATATTTATTTGTAATAATTAGTATACAAGTTCTAGGCCAAAGCAAGTACTAAATTTTAGCCACTATCCTCGTGTACATTTGCTTTTTAGTAACTTGCTTTATCTACTGGCCGTGTGTAAAATAGGCATTACAGTTAGGTACAAATATTTGACAAGGTTGACATAGTGACGTAGATCTAAAGAACACTCGTATTTACTCCGGTAAACGCAGGACTGCATAAAAATTAAACCAATTACAAATATTTAAAGAAAAGGAATTTTCAGAATATACACAGATGATACCTGAAACGCTATTAAAATTCCACGGAAATTCTTATTGGGTAACTCTACTTTAAAAGCCATTAACGCCTTCGTAAGTAAACATTTGTACAGTTCGAGGAAGTTTCACTAGGGTAAGACACAAAGTAAATTTACAAGCTATAATTCAACTATTCTATTATAATTCGTGCTTGTAGTTCGCAATTGCAAAAAAACTATGTATCCACTATCGGATATTTGTTTCAAAACACAATCAATTATAATAGAGCAAAATAATTTTTGTGTGTGTTCATGCATAATATTTACATACATCTCTTGAATTACCCCATTATATTTATCTCTAAATGACATTACATTCCCAGTAAACAGATATCAAACTTTCATCGTTATACAAGATAACATCGAAAAGCTCCACGCCAAGTTCCATGCGACTCTTTATGGGCATCTCCATGGGAATAGCATTCATAAACTGCGTTCGTACGTATTATCATGAAAGCAAGTTAGATAAACTACGTTTCTCTGGAACTACTTAATACTTTCATACACGAGCACACAGCACATTTATTTTTCCGCCAGGTACGGCGCAATTTAAGAGTCTCTGGAATCTGGAAAATAAAATAAAGATTCTCTCGAATAAAGCGCGCTAAACTTTAAGTCAAATACAAACGATTTCTTAAGGACACAATAAACTTTAAAAGGGATCTTTCTCTGAACATAAAGGCAGCTATATAACATTCAGATTAACGAGCTTTGTCCCAAACAATAGATCGGTAAAAAACCTGACCGGCAATGAAAACAGGACTCCAAAAAGTAAATGAGTGCTTTTATGCGTAAACTAACGAGATTAGATACTTTGCTCAGATTATTACCTACTCAACGCGAATTCATTGTGTGAAAGCTTTCAGTTTACTCTTCTTGTCCTTATTTAAAATTAAACGTCCTGACATATTCAGTGTCCTGATGCGTCCTTAAAATCAACGTTAAGTCGCAGAAAAATGGTTCCATTAAAAATTCTTTATTCGCAGAAATTTTGAAGTAAACCGGTTGTCGCATAGTCTTAAGGCCTGATGATAGGGCCGGGACGAGCGAAGCTTTATTATCCTTGCAAAGCTCGGAAGAAAATGTGTATTTTATGGATCAGCGATTCCCTCTGCTTTGCTTCTTATTTGCGGTGCATGCTTTACGCTAAATTCTTACAGGGCATTTAAATGATGAATTCACGGCAGCAACGCAGCGTTCCTTAAGCTTGAATAACAAATTAATGCTGAGGCATCGTTTATCTTCAGCGCAGGAGTGTATTTTTTAAACCAAAGCAAACGTAGATTAATTTCAGTCAATATTTAAGTTTTCATCGATTTTTATACGACGCCTCACGCAGTATACGCTTTATCCCCGCCTTCTTTTAACACACCTTTATCTTCTTCTCTCTCTATCTCTTACAAATTTCATTAAGAACTTTTCGGCGATTTTGCCACCTCAGTAAATGTCATTACTTAACTCTAGTTTCCAAACACGTATCCTTCTCGATCCTTTTCAGTATTCCCGAACCACCTGAGAAATTCACTTAGCCGCTACGTTAGTGTCAGTGTTTTCCTCCATATCGCTATAGGCAATTTGCTCGGAATCATTATTTAAGAAAAAACAACCCACCTGTTTGTTTTGTTAATTAAAACACGACGTCGTTTTGGCTATTTAGTTAAAAATGCCTCGAAAGAGGTGCTTCAAAGGCAAACTTGTAGAATGTCTCGAATTCGTTCCTTTGTTTCATCAGCCCGTTGGTGGCAACGTTTTAATTACTAATATCTCCCACCTTGCAGCCCCTTAAATTTGTGAACTTCAGGAGAAAATTATTAACCAAACCGAATTTAATTAATTAATGTTGTAGTTAAAGAAAGTTCTCGACGGGCGAAATCAAAGAAAACTTCCCGCGCTTCAGCTCTCCTTGAAATAGCCTACGTAAAATATTTGCTATTTGTCCAAGATTCGTTCGGAAACTTCGGAAAACACTTTTTAACAGCGAATAAGCACAGGCGCATAAAGTTGACAAATTTCGCGAAATATAAACGACTTCAAAAGTAATTAAAGAAAAAATAACGATTAATCTCCCCGAGAACGACAAATAATCCATTTTTACCCCGGCAAGTTCGATGTATTAGAAACAATTCGAATTAAAAACTTTCCCAAGATATCTAATTTATTCAAAGTTTTCGAGCTGTCGTGTATTTATCGATTTCCGCGAGAAGTTTCGAATATTACCGGGACTTTCTTTGCCGCTATATTTCAAAGCTCTTCTGTATTGAGGGGACTTTACGTCGCCCTCGCAGCTCCGAGGCTCAATAGAGAAAGTTTAACTTATTCGTCCATTTTTCAGGTTTTCCAAATTTAAATTTGTATCATTACTGATTTGTAACGAAATTCTGTTACCTTAAGGTCGTTGCCGCGACATATTAAGCTAGAATATTACAAAATATATCATATAATTACAAAACACGTTCAAAACAAATATTGGGCTATACCTAAATGGAAACCTAAATGGTCGTCAATTTTGATGAATGTGGAAAATAAAATTTTCTTGTACTTTCTTGACTGAATTTATTAGTTCATAAGGCTACCGGTTTCGCCACATTATTGTGGCATCTTCAGGCCTCTAAAATAGTTTATAATGAGCAAAGAATTAGCAAATTAACATTTCACTTATTTATCTTAATCAAGTATCATAGAAAGTCAACTTAAACTTACTTGTAGTCGATATTTTATTATATGTCACTATTATATTTATAACGCAAAACATCACTAGCTAGTTATTATATTTAAAATACTTTTGCTTAAAACTTTTTGTAAATTGATTAGAGATTCACAGATTAAAAATTTTTAGGACAGACACAGGGTTATGATCATTTGCGGATAATGGCTTATAATGTGATATAATGCTTTTTGCTTACTATAAGAAAATGTTCGGAATATGTGAACCTATTGAATATTTATGTGCAGAATACTATATCTATGTTCCATATGTACAGTTGATGTATTTTAGAAAACAGTTTTCTTTTTTCTCAAATGTGAAAGTAATTCATCTGACCGGTGAGCGGCGCGTCAGCTATGTAGGAGGTATAGTGCCCTGTAATATTAGTTTGTAAAGGGGTCTGTAATTTATATCTCCTTGTTCATTAAGGCCAATTAAATTTTGGTTGTTTCTGAGTTTATCAATTTCGTAATTTTCAAGTAGTTTTAATTTGTGTCCCTTTCGGCATTGATGTAGTAATTTAACGTTGTTGAGATCTATTTTGTGTCCATTGTGATGTATGTGTTTACCTATGGCTGAGTTTATTATATCTATTTGATGTTCTTTAAATCTAGTTTTTATATTTCGACCCGTTTCTCCCACACAGCTCGCGCCACACTCACAATTAATTACGTATACGCCACTCTTATCTAAAGGGGGAGGTCGGATCCTTGTAATTCCCAAGATGATTTAAAATATTATGTTCAGTTTTATAAACAATGTCAATCTTATATTTCTTAAATGTGTTGGTCAATCTGTTACTATTGTAGTTGTTATACGTGAGGCATCTATGAATGGTGTTTTCTTTGTTTTGTTTTTTGGTTTTGATAGTGATTTTATTTATCATTGTGTTTATTAAGTATGGGTTGAATCCGTTATTAGTAGATATTTGTTTTATGATGTTCGTTTCTTGTATGTAATTTTGTTGTTTTTGGGGTATTTTGTTAAGTCTGTGTATTAGTGAGTGTAAAACAGTTTGTTTATGTTTGTAGTGATGAAAGGAATTATTAGGAATGATTATATCTGTGTGTGTATTTTTTCTATATATCTTGTATTGTAGATTAGTGGAATTTTTATTTATGGTTATGTCTAAAAAGTTTAATTTAATTCTTATTTAGAAAGGTTATAGCTATCATGTGACGTAGGATAATTTAAAAAAAAAATTTGTAGAAATGACAGCACTTTGAAAAAAAAGTTTTGGTTTTTATCGAAATTTTGAGTTTAAAAAATTCGTAACTTAGGCAAATGTCATCCAATCAAAAAAATCCTACGTCACATGATAGATAATATGATAAAAAATATATGTTGTAAATTTGAACAAAATCGGTCGAGTAGAACTTGAGATATCATGTACACCAGTTTGAAAAATGTAGTTTCGAGATAAACGCAAAAGAAAAAACAGTGCGCCATCAGCGACTCTCTGTCGCGCTCACTTCTAATTGCTATAACTTCGGAAAAAATTGGAATATTGAAGGGATTTAACTTTTAAAATATTCTTAAAAGTATAAATAATTTTTATAGCCAAAAAAGAAAAAATCGATTTTTTGAAAATCTCAAGGTGGTGTAACCCCTTAAGTCAACTTTACGGCGCTATATCTTCCTTCGGGTTGAATATCGGACAGAGGTCATATGAATTTTTTATTTCTTTAGATGGAATCTATTAAGGGTTAAAAATTGTGCATATAAATATTAAAGAAAACAGCGATATTTAGCTTAGATAAAGGAAATTAAATTAATTGCATACCTGAATTTTTTTGCACTTTATTTATTTGGCTACGTTTCATTGCTTCATCGAGAGAATTGTGAGTGAAACCCGATTGTAACCAATTTAACGCGTTATAATATTAAAATACTATACTACTATACTTTGCCTTAAATACTCGTAAGGAATGTATGGAAAAATAAAAATTTCTTAATCTCTGTCTCAATTTTGTTATGATGCCTTCATGCCTCTGTTATTTTAATGAAACGAAATATTATATCAAAATATTAGAAAATAAATACCTAGAAAGACCCAAGATCTTATTCTTGGAAAATTGTAACAGGTAGATAAACAAAAATTAACTTTATGTTTATGCAAACTGTGGGTAAATTCAATTTAAGATATTTATTGTAGAAACATGAATATCATTCTGTCCTCACAGCGTTCCGATGGGGAAATAAAAAAGCAACTGGACTTTATCCTGAGCATGCACAAAGAGAACGTGGATGGGGTGGAATGCGTTTGTGACTCCAACGCGGAACCGGACGAAGAAGTCGACCTATTGGAGCCAGAACTGGAAGCCAATGACCCAGTGGACGGAATACCTAATGGGGAAGACCTCCTGAAAAGTTACAAACTTATTCTGAGTAAAAAGCCGAGAAGCATTTCTTGTCTCTGCCGACCAGTCACTCCTCTCTGCAAGAGTAACGACAGCATCTCCGATGGCTACCCTGTCTGTGGGTATCAAACTTGCAAAGGAGAATGCATTGATGACCAGGAATTGCCTCCTGGAGTCCCGTACTCTGGAGAATTAGGTTCCAAAAAGTCTTCTGAAGATATAACAAGAAGATTATCCAACGATACAACTGCAACATCGGGGAGAATTTCTTTCAAAAAGCATTCAGTAAGCGACGTCATTCCTGAAGAGCATTCTTCAGCTGGTAACGAAGAGATAGAGAAGAAGGTGTTAGACGACATTTCTTCTGCGGAACGAGATCGGGAGAGAGCCAAGAGGTTGTCTGAACTGAAGTTGATGAAGTTGGACACGCAGAAAATTAAGAAGTCTGTTTTGGACGAAGCCGAGTAAGTTGTTTAAGGATTCCATAGATCTTCAATCAACCACTACATTGAAATGAGGGACTACGTAATTAATTTTGTGCTGTAGTGTGTTTTTTATTATAATTTACAAATTTATCAGTATTTTTTATTTCACCATTAAAATGTTGTTGTTGAATTTATACAGAAAGATAGTAACCGATATAGAGAAAAGGGCGGTGAGCTACATCGAAAGTAAAGGAGGGAAGGCGGAAGCGTCAAGAATGCTTCCGAGTATTTTAGAACACCCAGAGAGTCTTTTTGCCCCTGACGATTTCATTTATTCAGAGCCCAGCAGAGCAGATGAGGCTGCGGAGTTGAGTGCCAAGTCCGCGTCGAGAGGAAGTTACGAAAGCAGCAAGTAAGTTTCTTATTTTCTCTCATGACTACTTTGATCATATAATTTAATCATAAAAAATTTACTTTTAAGGCAACGTACCTGCATTTCCATTTCAACGATAAGAATAGATCTATAAGTTTGTAATACAAAGAATAGTGCAAATTTGTCTTGGACTAACTGACAGTTAAAATGATTATTATGTGCATATTTTCGAAAGGAAAAAATCGTTATAACTTCACTCTTTTTCACATTTATTTCCTTGTTTGAGTTAGATCTTACTTTTCAGACAAGATGTCGCCGAAAAGGAAAATGGTTTGACCGAGAGTTACAAACTGGGGGAACGACTCTCTGCCGTTCGTGAAGATGATGAATATGATGAAATCATGGACCGGGAAGAGCGGACGAAATCCGGAGGTTTAATGCCCTGTGGCGGTGAATCTGCGGGGAAAGTTGAAGGAAGTGGTAGCCAAACAGAGGTTGATATGAGTTCTGTGAGCATTTCGCCCAAAGCCAGCCCTCCTAACCTAGAGCAGAGGAGAAAGAGCGAGGCTTTGAGCGAAGGGTCAAGGAGTTTATCTGCGCACGATGACAGCAGTCCGAGATTGGCA
Source organism: Quadriops clusia (assembly GCA_033557875.1). Classification (NCBI taxonomy): domain Eukaryota; kingdom Metazoa; phylum Arthropoda; class Insecta; order Coleoptera; family Hydrophilidae; genus Quadriops; species Quadriops clusia. The sequence goes on along the minus strand of JAWQRP010004813.1, from coordinate 2,913 downwards.
CGTAGAAAGCAGAAGAACAGCAAGCAAGCGGATAGTCGGAGGTTTTCTTCGGAAATCTCCTCGCAACGATCTTCTGCTTCATCCAGAAAAGGATCTGTGTCCAAGCGGCCGCCTAGTTTGGCCAAGAAACTTATTGAGCCTATACTGCCGTCTTCTGTGACCGGCTCAAGGATGTCGCCTCCAATAAGCGAGGACGAGGCTTTGGACATGATTCCTGTAGAGGGCACTCCCAAGCAGAGACCGTCCAAGAAGGACGATAAGTATAAGTACATGGAAAGGATTTACGATAAGCCGAGGAAAATGTATTATGAAGAAGACCCGAAAGGGCGCTACGAACTCCCGGAGATGACCGACAGGAAAGGAAGCTGTGAGGAAGGGAGATCTTATAGTGAAGACTTGAAACAGACTTTCACGAAACCAACTGGTAAGAGTTTGTTTCCCGACGACAGAATGAGGATGACCTATAGACCTAAAGGGTTTAAGGAAGCAACTACTTCAAAGACTGATATCCACCTTAAGGAACAAGAAAATTTGTATTGTAAAAAAGGAATGGCGCCTGAATGTTGCGGAACAGAGACGCCCAGGTTCGCCTTGGACTTTTACGGATGTTGCTACAGGGACCAATCTAGCCGCTACTATCCAAAGTATTGCTACGATGTTCGCTCGTCCAGCAGAGAAAAGAACAAATATTCTTGTGCTTGCTACGATGCTATGAAGTGCTATGTTGAAGAAAGCATGAAGTGTGTTAGAAGATGTTATCCCGGCGATAAAAGGAATTCTAGGTGCGTGTGTAACCAATCAAATAATAAGTATTCATAACATGTTTGTCTTTCGATTCAAATCCGCATCAGGAGACAATAATAATGCGTAATAACTTCATAATCTCTTATTTTAGCGAGGCAGCTTCACAAATCTTATCAAAACCTAAAGGCCAAGGTGATTTTGCAGATATTGAATTTGAATTTCCGGAAATCTGCAGTATAGGTTTGATTACTCAATCGAAATATTTAGGAACAAACTTGCAGCACTTCTCTTCTTATCGTTATGATTTCGAGTTATTCGCACAACACATTTTTCTTTTTTCTTACAAAAGTAGTGAAATATATTTTTGAATGTAGTTGAGAGTTTACTTCTAATTTGAAGTTATTTTATGCTAAGATATTTCTCTTTGATTTGCAGTTGCCGGCGTTGTAACTAATCTCCCAAGATTGGGTAACTACTATTTACCGTACAAAGAAGTCTTCCAATCAAGACCCAAACTGCCGAGAACGCCTCCTTGATCATCATCAAGAGCCTCGTTGATTTTGGTGCTACTTTTTTACGTGACGTACTTTATGACCCATGTATTTATTATTTCGACTATGGAATTAAATTACCATGAACGTAACTCTATTTCATTTTTACAAAATATGTCTTAGAAAACAATTCAGGACAGGGTTAATTTTACACAATTAACATATTTAACTATATGTATTGATCAGTACAAATTAATAACAAGAAACAAAACAAAAACAGCAACATACAAGTAAACATAACAAAATGAAACATAACAACAAATATAAACAACGAGTATCAATTAAAAACAAAGTAATAAATATGTACATTTAAATGTAGTCAGTACGAGTTCTGTGGGTTAATGGTGTAATCCTCCACCGGATTCTTCGACTTTGTAGCCCCCTAGCCCCCCGCCGAAGCCGCCGTGGCCGCCTCCAAACGATCCTCCGAAGCCTCCTGCAGAGATTCCGTGACCTCCACCTCCTCCACCGTGTTCAATTCCTCCAATTTGGAGGGCTCCGTGAGAGCCATGAACAAGAGCGAAGCCTTCCTGTCCACCACCGTAAGATCCCAATCCTCCGGAATGTCCGTGCTCATCACCGCCTCCGTGACCTCCCCCAACGCCGGCGTAACTCCCAGTTTTGCCGTGCTTCTGGGCGGAGATGAAGCTTCCTCCAAAGATCTTATGCTGGTGGCCACCACCGGCTAGATAAAAGAAGACATTTTATTAATTGAAATTAATTAGCATGGGTTTGTTAAAATCAAACGATAGGAGTATCTATTGTTTAAACAACTTGTAAACGCTTACTATGCCCAGTCAAGTCGAAAGTTACTCCTTGTCCTCCATTTCCAGCTCCAACAATGCTCACCCCATGGTGGTAATCTGAGCCTCCTCCTCCTCCTCCTCCTCCAGAGTGACCACCTCCTGAACCGCCTGATGACCCTCCAGATCCCCCACCGCCATAGCTTCCGCCTCCAAAACTTGCTGCTCCGCCGCCGATGCTTCCACTAGCGATACTATCATAACTGGAACCCCCTGAGAAGCCTCCCCCTCCAAAGCCTCCGAAACCACCATGGGATCCTCCAAAGCCACCAGAGGAGCCTCCATAACTAGAAGACGCAAGGGGAAGAGATCCTACACCGCCACCATGACCTACGTTATAAATAGAAGCTGTCAGGTTATCATTACAATATCTCAAATTTTATAACTTGCAATAGTATTGCACTGAGCGCCTCATTAGGATTGTCCAATAATTTTCTTATTTTATTTTTTTCTTAGAAGTACGTCAAGAGATAGAAATAATGTGAACATATGGTCACAATATTGACCCAACAAATACCTCAAAAAATATTAAATTTTGCAATTTTAAATTTCGCGGAAAAGGTATTAAAATACTAAACGTTCAATGGACCAAATACGCATAGCACTTTGTAGCCGTCACTTGACGCCATCGCTTATAATTGCAATATTTACTTTGCAATAACAATTTTATTAACAAACTTTAGTGTATTACCATTATTACTATATACAGGGTGGGCCACCTAAGACGTTCACCTTGAATAACTTTGTTATTAATAAAGTTAGAACAATAAAAATTTCAAGGATTTACTCAGCGCATGAAGGACCCCAAAAAATCC
>JAWQRP010004812.1:0-11424 GCA_033557875.1 Quadriops clusia | reverse complement strand
TCCCGTCGTCGTTCCCGGTTTAATTCCCGTTCCTGTTCTAGTCCCGTACCCTTTCTTTATTTTATTTTAATTTAATTCTAATTTATTTTATTTTATTTTCCTTCCCGTCGTCGTTCCCGATTTAATTTTGGTTCTAGTCCCGTGCCCTTTCTTTAATTATTTTGATTTAATTCTAATTTATTTAATTTTATTTTATTTTAATTTATTTTCCTTCCCGTCGTCGTTTCCGGTTTAATTCCCGTTCCCGTTTTAGCCCCGTACCGTTTCTTTATTTTATTTTAATTTAATTCTAATTTATTTAATTTTATTTAATTTTATTTAATTTTATTTAATTTTATTTAATTTTATTTTATTTTCCTTCTCGTCGTCGTTCCCGGTTTAATTCCCGTTCCCGTTCTAGTCCCGTACCCTTCCTTTATTTTATTTCAATTTAATTGTAATTTATTTTATTTTATTTTATATTCCTTCCCGTCGTCGTTCCCGATTTAATTCCGGTCCCCGTCCTAGTACCGTACCCTTTCTTTATTTTATTTTAATTTAATTCTAACTTATTTTATTTAATTTAATTTTCCTTCCTGTCGTCATTCCCGGTTTAATTCCCGTTCCCGTTCTAGTCCCGTACCCTTTCTTTATTTTATTTTAATTTAATTCTAATTTATTTTATTTAATTCAATTTTATTTTATTTTCCTTCCCGTCGTCGTTCCCGGTTTAATTCCCGTCCCCGTTCTAGTCTTTCTTTATTTTATTTTAATTTAATTCTAATTTATTTAATTTCATTTTATTTTATTTTCCTTCCCGTCGTCGTTCCCGGTTTAATTCCCGTTCCCGTTCTAGTCACGTACCCTTTCTTTATTTTATTTTAATTTAATTCTAATTTATTTTATTTAATTTTATTTTATTTTCCTTCCCGTCGTCGTTTTCGGTTTAATTCCCGTTCCCGTTCTAGTCCCGTACCGTTTCTTTATTTTATTGTAATTTAATTCTACACACGATTCTGGTTTCTGTACTACCTAGTGGCGATGAGACAATTAAAAAATAAGAAGAAGACATAATTGTCTGACTATCCGTCAATCTGACGTTTTAATGCACTGAAAACTATCAGAACGCAAGAGGACTGTTGCCATGTAAACGTTAATTTGTCAAACATTTCCTTTGGGGCCTATCGGAGCTATCCGGGGCCCTCGTGCTAGTAAAAAATAGCTGCGACCCTCCTTCTGACATGTCCGCAAACGGGTAAAACTTTGATTGTGTTATATATCGTTATTCAAGGATGAGTTTCACAATATTTCGCGTATTCCTATATGATCCACAACTATCCCAAATTCATCTCGTTTTCACTTTTCAACTTGCTGACTCTAGAATACATAAATGTTAGTTTTTACAATACCATTTCTCAAATTTTATACGCAGTCTAAAGAAACAAAGAGCGGCCCGCAGATTTTACGGGCGATCGTCCTAACCTAATATAACCGTCAAAATGACAAAGTAAATTTCCGCCTCCCCTAACCTAACCTCGTAAGGGCTAACCGTCATGTTGACAAATAAAATGATTAAATTTCAAATTAAAAAGCGAGCGTCCTAGTTACCATCGATATGTCCTTCTCTTTTTAAACCATTGAAATTGAAGAGTCCTTTTCTTTCTACATTCCATTAGCATGGATACAGATTGAAAAGAAAACACGAAAGGATTTACATGGGCTTAAATGGGGAATTTCGGTTCTTTCGGAGCCCCAAAAGTTGACTTCCCAAGGCCCCATTGAAAAACCGTTTCTTAGTGCGCACCTACCAATAGCGGTCTACCGGCTGTCCAAATTTCAGATTTTTCCCGTGGCCGGTTTCGGCTGTGCGATGATGAGTGACTGGGTATCTAGGTATCTATCTCAGTGGGTTTTCGATTTTATTAATACTAGATAGACTAGATCTGGTGGGCACCGTTTAATTTTTTTAATTTTTCTTTAATTTTCGGTATAGGGCATACCACGAAATGTTTCTTAATTTCGCGCTCAATTTTTATTTTACCATAAATTATTTAGAACCCCTCGAAGCAAGTATTAAAATAAGCCATAAACCCTACTTTCGCTCGAAATGTTTACATTTTGAAAGTCTTTATAGACTAAACAACCCAATTAGTGTCACCAAAAATAATGTAGTATATAGGTAGCTCAAGCAATGGTCTTCTTGCAAACTGTTTGCCAATCGACGCCGCTTCAGTCGGTAGCACTTATTGACATTTATAAGCGTGACGTCACGTAGTTACGTAGCTATTGATGCCAAACAAAGAGATTTTACATGCAATTTCTCTATATGAGAAATGAATATCTGCATTCTTTCCGAATTGACTAATTTCTTAAGTATCAGGTAGGTAAAGTTAAATTCTTCATATTTTTTCCTTTATTTTGATACTAGCAAACGCGCCCGTTCTTCGAACGGAGTTAGAGTAAATAGTCTTTTTAAAAGGGGAGGGTGTGAAAAGTACAAGGAGAAAGTGGAAGAGATGTGAAGACATTATTAGAAAGAGAAAAATAGCTGAACCTCTTTTTAAATAGATGACATATTTTATTTTCTTCATTTTAACTCCATCCCTTTCCCGTTTCGCCCCGTCTGGTCCCGTCCCGTACCATTTCTTCACTTTATTTTAATTTAATTATATTTTTATTTTTTCTAATTTAATTTTATTTTATTTCAAGATATGTGTATTTCATTTCATTTCCTTTTTCGCTCTCGTTTTTCGTTCTATCTTTCCTTTCTGTAATCGTTCCTAGTTCAGATCCCGTTCTCATTCTAATTTTAAGTCCCATGGCCTTCCCATACTTTATTTTAATTTAATTCTAATTTTACTTAATTTTCCTTCCTGTTTGAGTTAAAATCCCGCACCCTTTCCTTACTTTATTTTAATTTAATTCTAATTTATTTTATTTAGTTTCAGTTTATTTTACTTTATTTTCCTTCCCGTCCCCGTTCCTGTTTCAGTTCCCGTTCCCACTTAAGGTAAATTCCCGTACCCTTTCCTTATTTTATTTAGATTGATTTTATTTTACTTTATTTTCCTTCCCGTCCTCGTTCCTGTTTCAGTCCCCGTTCCCGTTCTAGTTTAAAGTTCCGTACCCTTTTCATATTTTATTTTAATTTAATTCTAATTTATTTTATTTAGTTTCATTTTATTTTAATTTCCTTCCCGTCGTCGTTCCCGGTTCAGTCCCCGTTCCCGTTCTAGTTTTCTGTCCCGTATCCGCCCATTTCGGTAATTTATTTCATTTTATTCCATTTTAATGTGACTTAAAGACGTCCGTGCTTGAACTTGACAATTATTAAACTTAAAAGTTCTTCTTCTTAGTTCCCTTACAAGAGGTTGACTCCAGCCCCTTGGAACTATTTAGTCATCTGGTACTAAGTACAAATTTTAAATATTGAGTTTTAATTTTTTGACAAACTCGTGCAGTAAACGGAAACTGGCTAGAGGTGGAAAAACTGTTAATTTATATTCAAGACCTTTTGCATTTCTTCATAAATTATTTTTCCTTTTCTGTATTTTCGTCTATGGAATAAAGATGTCTAGTCTGCTTAACATTTTGATTTTATTATAAAAACTTCTTCAAGGGGTTAACAGATAAATAAGACAAATTTTCATGAGACGAAACAATATGTTCAGAATAGAATTTCTCAATAAAAAATTCAGCCTATAAAGAAAAAACAGAGATTTGCACCGCCCTCGCAAAACATTGCAAGAAAATTTTTAAAATGTTTAAATTTAAAAAAAAAAGAATGTAATTAGTATATTTGAATATCAAATATGAAAACTTAACAAAAAGATAGTAATAATATTCCTAAAATCTATAACCAAAGTACTAAAAATGCTAAAATATGTAACCTTCATATGAATATAAATAAATATGTTTATTTTTTAAGTGAAGCTTATTTTTATGCTATATACAGGGTGTTTTACCTAAAGTGAACCACTGAAATTGTGGCGTTATTAACAAAGATACAATTTCCAAAATTTGAAGATTTACTCTACGCATAAAGGGCTATAAAAAACTCCAATAAAATTTTTATCTAACTCTCCTACTTTTCGTGCATGCGCACATCAAACTGTAAAAACATAATTATGATAATTTTTTTAGGATATCTCTTTTCCGCTGCTCATTCTGCGTACATCGATATAAATATTGTTTCAAAATTTTGACGCATGCGCACACAGTGGTTATTTAAAAAATGTTTTTTTTAAATAACTGTAACTCCTTTATTTAATAAGTTAAAAAATGAAATTTTTTAATATCTATTCAGTTCATGAAATGCTTTAAAACTTTTCAATAACTTTTTTTTTCTATGACGTACAGTTTTTGCGCAAGCGCACATCACCCTTGAAAAAACACCATTACTATTGAGTTTTTTAAAGGAATTGTGGTTCCCCTGGCTTTTCCGGCTTCAGCGATACCGATATTGTGATGAAAGATCTTAATTGTCACTAATTTATGCATTTAATTGAATTCACTACCAAAGTTTGTTTGGTCGACTGTACGTGTCTCTGTATACCTGATAGCAATAGAGGGGTTTAAACTCTTTCTTTCTATTCGTTTAAACTCGTTTCTATTGAGCATTTCACGGCCCATTATAATTGTTTTATGATCTATTCAGAGTTTGAAACATCTATCTATTTGTGAGAGACTCGACAGATATCCTCGTTTCGACCACTGAATAGATATCATAAATTAGTAAAACGCCTCTAGCTTACACTGCTACTAAGTACATAAAGAGCCACATGCAGTCCACCAGATAAACTTTGGCATTGAATTCAATTAAATGCATAAATTAGTGACTTCGTTAAGATTTTTCATAACAATATGGGTATCGTTGTACGCGGAAATCCTAGGGGAACCACAATTCCTTAAAAAATCCCAATAGTAATGGTGTTTTTTCAAGTGTGATGTGCGCTTGTGCGAAAACTGTACGTCATAGAAAAACATAGAAAAAAAATTTTTGGAAGATTTTGAAATATTTCATGAACTAAATAGATACTAAAAAATTTCATTTTTTTAAGTTATTAAATAAAGGGGTTACAGTTATTTAAAAAAACCGTTTTTTAAATAACCACTGTGAGCGCATCCGTCAATATTTTGAAACAATCTTTACACAGATGTACGCAGAATGAACAGCGGAAAAAGGATATATAATATATATATAATGAATTTATCTTTTTTTATGTACGGTTCCTTCTTCTTATTTTTCTTCTTTTGTGCTTATTTTTTTACCTATGACACATGAAAATCTATCTATCATCTGGAGTTATTTGTAGCTATCTCTTTTGGTGGAGTAAACTTACCTTATTACAATCTTTTTCTACTTTTCCACAGTTGTAAGTTGCTCACAGTGGAAAAATGTTTCGTCAGTGAAATAAAATAAATAATTATTAATAAACCATGGCATCTAGGGGACTGAAATTTCGTATAGGAGCGGAATCTTTATACATCTTCGTTATAATAATAACAAATTCCATATACCTCTTGTATGAGAAAATCCCATTATAGAATCATCGTCTAAATTATTAATTTCTATTACAAGTTTCTTAACTCCAAACTGCCCCATACAACCATTTTAAAAATTACAATATTTTGTAAAACATGTATATTACAAGCTAGCTAACATTCATTTCTTTTTTCCTGTAGTAATATTGTAGGTATTTAACATTATTGTAATAATTTATGATAATTGTTAATTAGATATGGTAGAGCATGGAACTCTGAAGAATTCTAAATACTCTGGACGAAACGTTAGTTGGTTGGTAATAAAGAAACATCAATTTTAACTATCTAGTATCACATCTAATAGGTGACAATTTTACTATTTACTTTTATTTATGAGGTCCAGGAATCTTAAGAAGATTATAAGAAATATATAAATGAAATGAAATAAGTGAAAATGTTTTTTACTTATTTTTTGTTTAAATTTATTTTTATTATGTATGAAGACCACAAGGTAGAGAAATAATTAAAAGGTTTTCAGGATTTATTTTAATACCTATAATTTTATTAACGACTATTTATCATATCCTTTTTTTTCAAATTGTTACAATATTTTTAATAACTTAAACATCATTTTTCTTTCACTATTTTCAATTCATTTACTAAATGTTTAAAACTGTTAGTCTTATCAGATTTGAATATAAATTTTTAGAGGTTTAGTCTTTAACAAAATAAAACAATCAAAATTTAATTGCTTCAATTCTAATTTTGTTTGTTTTATTTTACTAAGGACTAAATTCCCCAAAAATTACAAATACATTTTCTTGCACTTTTTGAATTCAATCTCGAAAACGCACGACACCCACATGACACACTATCGGACTGCGGCCTTCGCATTCTCGATTAAGTTGTTATAGTCGCACGCCAAATTAAATATCATTGTTCAATATTTTTTTGTTTTTTTTATTACCCACTTTCTATGTATTCCTTTTTCTTATTATTCTTCTGTGGCAATTTGATGAAAATTAAAGAAAAAATGAAATTGTTCATCTTAAGTAAAGTAATATATTTTGGACTTTAATGTGATTTTATTATTAACCACATTGAAATGCATTTTTTTTTCTGTGGCTGTCCACTTTTCAGCCTTGGTCGATGTTTGATAACAATTAATTATTTCCAATCTCAAGTGTAATTGTTATTAACCTTATCTGAAAAACTAAAAAAACAGATGACTGATATTCCCCTTTTCGTTATATTGTCATTCTTTCTCTATCATTTTCATTAGATATGTATGTTCACATTGTGTATGTTATATACAAATGTATTTGTATATTCACTATCATGACATACAAAGAAGCTTTATCAATTTTCAATACATTTAGGTACTTAAATCTTCTTACACTCTTGTTACTCTTCTTCTTACTCTTATTAAATTCATATGTACGTATTTCTTGGACATTTAGATCTTAGCAAAATAAAACAATCAAAATTTAGTAAAAGGAATTGTTTTTCTACTAAAATAAATAGGTTTCCTTAAGTGAACTAATACTCAATATTTATTTTAAGCAATACATGAGACATCTTACCAAATTTTTGCCTAATATACAATCTTTACGCTTAAAGTCCAGGTTAATAGTTTATCGAAAACGAAATAAAAATGTAAACAAATGAAAATGTAAACAAATAAAAATATACTCAAATAAAAATGTAATCAAATAAAAATGTAATTAAATAAAATTGTAATCAAATAAAAATTAATCGAAATTTAAACCCAAAAGAGATGCATAGATTTAAACGAAAATTATTGCTGTAAGAACTTTGAACTCTAAAAATTTATTGCTCCTTACACAACAAATAAATATAGTCAGTTTCAGTAGTATTCAAGAAGTACAGATATTAAGTTTGTGACTTAGCACAGCTAAAACAACAGCATCAGAATTAAGTTAGACTTTGTAGTCTGCTTCAAAAAGCTATGAAAGTTTCAGGATTTAGGAAAAATGTATTCTTTTTCTCGTTAATTAAATCACAACGAATTAAATTACTTTAAAAAACAGATCTAACAACATAATATTTCGTCTGGACTATACACAGGTCATTATTTTTGGTTTTTTAAATTCTTATATTAGTTCATATTATAGAATTTCCTGACAATTCTTTTAAAATTCTGTCAAGATCTCTCTTGGCTGATACATATGTATAAAGCCATTTGCGCAACAAAGCTGTGTTCAGAAAATCCCGTGTTAAGTTTCGTTTTGTGGTAAATAAGGTAATACCCCAGTCACGAAACTTTTTAGAAAAGATAACCCTGAATACAAGAAAATATAAGCAAGAGAATAAACACCGATTATCCTGTGGGGTTTACTTCATTAGCTCCTCTTATTTCACCATTTATTATGGTAGATCTAATTTATATAAGACTTAATTTTTGGACAACCTAATTATGGAAAGCCTAATTTATGGAAGACCTAATTTAAGGAAGACCTAAATTATGGAAGGCCCAATTTAGGCAATCGCCAATAGCTACCAACCCCAAAAACCAAAATACTGCGATTATTATGTTGTTGTCTAGAGAATGAGCCAACCCGAGGGGGTCCATTGTCGGGCCCAAAAACAAATAGTAAAATCAGTTTGTCTACGAAATCTCGCGTTTGTGAATTTGACGCACGTCAAAGGATTTATTTTTGCGAACCATGGAAAGGGACACGAACCTCCAACACGCGCAATCTTCCGCTGCCGCCGAGGACTCTTTCAAATGGATAAGTCTTCGCACTCAGACAGAACATTTGCTTCAGAGTGCCATCACCATGACAGAAATGGGCATGGACCTGAAGGAAAGATGTGCCTCTGGAGCTAAATACGTTTGCTATCTGAGGAGTCTCGCCATCAAAGGCGGAAAGACCATCTCTTCTTTGCAGAACACCAGCAAGTCCTTCCTCCTTCTCGCTCAGAAACTCATCGTCAATGTTATGCACACCATCGACAGCATGCCTTCTCCAGATCAGGGCTGCTATAATCTCAAATTAGAGTACGAGAAACTGTTGGCCATCATAGAGAAAGAACTAGCAGAGTTCGAAGATCTCGAATCGCAAACTACTCCAAACACGGTAGCCAACACTTCGGAGAAGATCAAATATTTGGAAGCGAAGCAAAAGCTTTCAGACAACCATTTCCTGCAGCACAGCGGAAGCGTGAAGAGTGTTAAGTCTGACGTGGATGAAAAATATCCGGAAAATTGGTCGAGAGACTCTCTCATAGACCTAAATAACGTAGTCAACCTTCCGCCTGTTCCGGAAGACATCTTTACTAGCTTTTCCACGAAACCTACGAGGACTTCTAGTCTTTCCTCGTTGAAAAGCATGAGGAAGGTGAAGCTTTTTTTGCAACGAGCCGCTAATAATAATTCTGACGAAGAGGATGAAAGTTCTGATTTGGACGAACATGACTTCTCGAAATTAGTCATTGTAAGTATGTATAAACTTTAAACGATTAATCCATATAACATAAAAAGAATAATACCTAACATAAAAAAATAATACCTAACATAAAAGAATAATACCTAACATAAATAGAATAATACACAACATAAATGCGTAATATAAAATCCATATCATTAAAATTCGAATAAACCTATTGGTTTCAGGGAGATAGCGATGAAAAACCCCTCCTAAACCAATTTAGCACGCCGAAGAAAGGATATCTCGGTAACATAAAAGAGGAAACGCAAGATTAAAAAGTGTTTATTTAAATATTCGTATAAATATGTAAACCTTTAAAAAATAAATGTACATACAGTCGAAATCACTTTTTGCTTACAATATCCTCTAACATAACAGTTGGGGGAAGTCATCGTTTCTCTTCCAAAATGCAATAAAAAGTATGTACAAGGACCACCAGAATAACAGGAAACAAAACGCTCTGAAGGGTCCGTAACCGAAACAGTATGCTAATAAAAAGAAAATCGTCAAATAAATGAGCACTTTATGACTTGCAAAATATCTTAGACTGACTCTCGGAGGGAGAGTCTCTTGCTTACGAGGCGACGGCACTCCCGGAATCGATTTATCGTACTTGTAGACTGTCAGGGGAGGTTGAAGAATCTGCCTTGATAAACTGCCTAAATACGATCTTTTACAATAGAGTCGGCACATTTTTGATGAAAACTGCAATTAAAAAAAAAATTACTTAGTACATAAATATATTATTATTACTATAAATAATAATATTGCTATAAATAATAATGTTATTATAAATAATAATATTATTATAAATAATAAGTAATAATAATAACTATAAAAGAACCTACCTCGTCATTTAATTTCCTAGCCAACATATACAAAACCCTAACCAAAAACTGACTCTCAGTAGATCGAACCGGATGAAGATCCGGATCCCCTTCATATTTAATATTTTTAATCCGCTGCCGCACTCTCTCCGGGCTTAACAAATAATTTATATTACCAGGCGTCACGCACTGACAAACTTCTTGCACAGGCTCGACAGGCCGTGCCCTTATATTCATGTTCTCAATCCTCTCTCTAATGTTAAACATCTCCACCAAATACTCGTAAGACATCTCCAAGTAACTCGGCACTTTCTTTCGTTCTTCCAAAGAAAACTCATCATTGCAATGTTCGGGGGTCGAAAACATCATCTTGAAAAATCCGATTATCCCCTTGCCATGCTTCTCATTCTCCATCAGTCGATTTTGCAAAATTACATGAGCTGTGTATTGCGCCTTTTTAATCTGATTTATTAACTCAAAAACTTCTTGAGCTGGCTCCCGGCCGAGAAATAACGATTTATAAGTAAAGTTTGGACCCTCTAAATCGAACATGTTGTTCCTCACGAGCGTGCCGACTCGGTTCCCTGGCGACTTGAACGAACCGTCGAAGCTCCAATCCACCGATGAATTATAAAGCAACGATTTATGGCTAGACATCGACATATTAAAATAGGTGCTTTCATTTCCTGTTGTGTTCGTTGACCAAGCCGTCGTTGGCGACAAAGGGGGTAATTTCGGGGACCAGGGTGTCGCAAACGTGTGAGAAGGGGACTCTTTGGAGTTTTCGATGCAACTTTCGACTTCTCGCAGGAGCGGAACTAAATTCGCTTGGTCAAAGACTTTCGTGAGTCTATACAACATGTGAGAGTTTTTAGGACTAGAAAGATCCACCCTGTTGAACCTCGGGAGAAGCTGTTGAAAGATAACAACATATGCTAATAGGTTATCTGCGATAAAAAGTAGGTTCTCTCTGCCTACGTTCGGTACTGAGGCGTTTTCGTCTGGTTCGGGATTAGCTTCCGGTAAATTTCTGTAAGAAATTAGGTTTGTGTTAATATTCTTACATTAACGAAAACTACATAACATTACAAACTATAAATAAATATAGGTTATAAATAAGTAAATTATTACATTAATTGTATTGTTAATTAATAGTGATATTAATTTAAAACGTTTGAAATAAAGAGAATGAGAATAAATAAATATGATAGAATGGGATCAGTACTTACAAATGTTTCATGTGTGCGTTTCCTGGATACCTCCATGGCTGTATAAAACTTAGCCACAACTCCAATACCAATCTAAACGAACCGTCCAATGGCCACTGGTGAATAATATTCCTTAAGAATTGGTACATTTTACCCTGCATCATTTTAATTGAGCATTGTTTTAACTCCCCTAAATGGGTGTCGTCCATTTTTCCACTCGAGGCAAAGGCGTGTAATTGTTTAACGAAGACTCTCAGAATTCTAATGTATTCCCCGGATGGTAACTCGTTGGATCGTATACTCTAAAAATAATAAACAGTGAAATATATTTTGAAATATAATTTGAAATATACAGTAGAACTCCAATTATCCGAATTAATGGGGACCGGGATCCATTCGGATAATCAAATATTCGGATAATCGGATTTTTTTAAAAAAATTGCCATTGGAGAGAATAAAAGCTACGTTTTGATA
>JAWQRP010004811.1:0-11424 GCA_033557875.1 Quadriops clusia | reverse complement strand
TGCTAACAGGCTAGGAGAAAAAAAAATGGAATATTATGCCGTTTGTTTCACGACGATATCTTATTCCTACGCGAAAAAATATCTAATATACGTTTTAAGGTATGACTAGCTGCCTCTTAAATATGATTATATGTTCGAGATAAAAATTTATAACATGTATGATATAATCACATAAATTTGTGATCATTTGCAATAAATGTATATAGTTTAGTCAAAGAAAGTTGTCTTTTTTTATAAAATCAATAAATACATACTTAAAACTTCATTTCAATTTTTCTTCAGTACAGGCATTTTCCAATTAAATTCAACTAACGCCAACTTATGCAACCAACGTTACGTTCGTGTTGCGCAATCTGCATTGACCCTTGCAAGGTCAATTTCTGCATAGTAAGAACCCTTAGTGGAACAAATCACCATAAAATTCAAATTTATTATGTTACAAATTTTTATGATAACCCTGTATACAGAGTGTCCCATTATCGACGAATTGAAGGATTTTGGGTTTATTATTGGAGATTGTGCAAATGTGTGCATGCTAAAGAGCGCGAAGAGGAGCCAATTACATTTGCTTCTTTAAATTTGAAAGAGTGAAAGAGATAAATAAAAGTGAATAGGAAATGCATTTAATAGAAACTTACGGATTGTACCCTGGATCTTCTCGAGTAGTATTGGCTTACATTCCATAGTTCGTTTCCTAAAGCATTTGACCAACGATGTACCCTGTAAGAATGTACAACAATTATAAGTACAATATATATACAACTTTATATTAGCCATTGTAACTTTTATATTGTAAATTAGTGGTATTGTTTTTGAGATTAGAATCTTTTAGTGGCCAATAAATGCGTTAATTTCTTAAAAATGTAGGCAATCTAACATTCACTTAAAAGTCATAACTTTCGAAATTAAGGGGTTAGTGGTAGTCGGAGACGTGAAAAAATGACAATTTTAAATAATTTTTTTTTGCTAGTAAATTATTTTATTTCATAAAAGTAAAAATATAGCATCATTAAACAATGTTTCGACTTAACAGAAATTTGATTTAAAAAAAATTAATGCATAATTCTAAAAGTAATGACCGGTTGTGTTGATCCAGTTCCAACAAAAGCTCGTTACGGTGACCATCACTAATCCTTGGAGATTCACCCAAAATCAATCGGACAAAAAAAATATTTTTATTAATAGATAATGTAGTGCCTGATCGAAGTTTTTTTTTTTTTTAATTAACAAAATAGCGGCCTCAGGAAACTTTTTTCCAGATTTTCGGCAAAAAAATTAACAGTTCATTGTTTATAAAAAATTGGAATTGAAAACAAAATCCTTCGATCAGGCACTAGTGTTTCGTGTTTTCAAAAAGCTGTTTAAATTTCATTGGAAATCTACCGAGCGGTTTTCGAGCTACAGTGGTCACCAGTTCAAAAAACATAGTTTTGAGAAAAACGCATTTAAAGTTTTACATTCAATTTACGGTCGCTTGCAGCAGCTGCTGGCTACCTGCTCTCGAACGTTCCAGAGCGCCCGAGAGCCCTTTGTTAATTGTCGAATAAGTCGAAAAGTATTTGTCGGATTTACTTCAAATTTTCAGAGAATATTTCTAAGATATTATACTTTAAGAAAATGCAAAAAAAGAAAAATCGATTTTTTGAAAATTCTGACTACCCCTAACCCCTTAATATTATTTTAATCTATCCTTGAGTTTCGTCTATAAGGTAGGTATACATCTCTTAATGCAATTTTACGCATTTTCGTGATTTTTTTTACAATCATTCGATATACACAACATATTAAACTTATTTGCTAATTTATTTCTTACAACCTTACCATATATCTAAAATAATTTCATGTGATTTGGTTCTTGGACTGTCTTCTTAATGAGTTCAATGTTCTTGGGAATAAGTCCAGAAGAAAATACTAGTTTAATGAATTACTTCGTTTATTAAGGTGACATCCAACGCGTTTCGCAACTTTTCGTTGCTCCTTCAGGGGTGATTATAATAGAGGAAGATGGCATCATGGTAACATGCCGTTTTAATTAATTTTATAATCATTTAAATAAACACGGCAATATGTAGTCGCCACTTCTCCACACATGCCCTTAATATGTCCCCATAGTGTCTAAGTTAGTTTTAAGTTAGTGTTTAAGTATTTTGTTGCTACATGTTACCATGATGCCATCTTCCTCTATTATAATCACCCCTGAAGAAGCAACAAAAAGTTGCGAAACGCGTTGGGTGTCACCTTAATAAACGAAGTAATTCATTAAACTACTAGTATTTTCTTCTGGACTTATTCCCAAGAACATTGAACTCATTAAAATAATTTCTCCAGCCTACAAACCCTAGCCAAAACGTTAGGTATAAATTGGAATGAATAAAGGAATATTAATACTAGCGTTATTTAGTTTATTGATAAGGCCTAAGACACTAGGAAAAAGGAGTTAAAAATTGAAATAAACAGGTCAAGACCGATATGAAGCAGAATATTTAATTTTTTTTTCAGAAAAATAATGTACCCGCCTCGTTACTATATACATATTAAAGAATCCGCTGTTATTTACCGATTTTTACTATAACCACAATAACGAATATATATTCATGATATTTCTTATAAATAAAAGAACACACGATCCACGGCTCGTTCTTCAATTTATAAGAAACTTCAACTCATTATTTCAAATAAAATAATAATTATAATTAAAATAGAGACTCTATAAAAAGCTTCTTCCAACTACCCTCGGAAAAACAACGCATTTATCACGTCCATCATTATCTTATTTCCATAAGGACAAATATCTTACTGGATGGAAAACCATATTATGTGCGTAGGACAAATTGCGCCCCGTAATAAATTCCTGTATATCCTTGTAATTTTCTCGTAGTTTCAATACCTAATTGGAAGGTCTGATGAACCCATCAAAAGCCTAGTAATGAGAGAATCTGCGTGGCGATGTGCGAAATAAAGATGCCCTTTTTGAGGGGGAATCGATAGGCGGGCGACATTTTGGCGCCACGAAGTCCATTGTCCTAAATACGCGAAATCATAACAAAACCTTTCCAAATATCAACCTTTAATTTTGCCCCATTGAGCTACTACATAAATATCATTTTTAAATCGCTCATACGAAGGCTAAAAAAATAGATGAAACAATTTGCTACTAAATTATTTTTACAAGATACAATAAAATTTAAAACTCTTTATAAATTCGCACTATTTACTTACTTGAAAAGCAAAGTACGTATTTATTTAATTATAGTAATAATATTATGCCTTAAAACAGATTAAAAATTAATTTGTAAGATATTTAAGTTACGCACAAAGGCAATAAGTTTCGAGTTAATTTATTATTAGCAACCCTATTTAATTATTTCTTAAACACTTACAATTCGTAGACATCCTGATAATGCGCTTCCTTCGCATTAAACCCTTCGAATAAGAGGAAACTAACGCACAAAACAAACAAGAAACTCTTCATATTTCCGGAAATTATGGCCCCTTTGTCCCAATGCTAAACATCAGCCGCACGCGAGAAAATTTGACGAAATTTCCCACAAGAAGGCCGCTTTGCGCATGAACGCCGGAAAAACTGTACGTAGATCAGCGAACGTTATTTCAACGCTTTCCTTCTATAACAAATTCGTTAAAATGTTTTTGAGCTTATTAACGAGTTTTTGGCTCTTCGCCACGACTTGCTGGTTTATTAGTTAATACCGACCGCCCATTGTTGCATAACTAAAGCAGATGGATTAAAGTTCAGTGTATCTTATTACTGCCTTAGTTATTGCGTATGTATTTTGTACATATGCAATACATATTCGCCAAAATGTGATCATCGTTTTTAAAAAATTGTTATGTAATCTGTGATAATCGATGTCCGACCGAATGCTTCATTCGTAAAGTACATACATCATTTAAAAAAGTACTACCAACTCTTAAAAAAATTAATTAAATTAATGAAGTCGAATTTGCTATATAAGTAAATAAGTAATTTTTAATAAAGTTTTTATTTCTTATTTTAAATTAAATTATTTTTTATTACAGACTAGATATAATATACCTATTACTTTATTTTAAACTCTTAACTGTAAAGAGAAAGAGTTTAGCCATACACTCTTCATAGAATTCCGAATCTACTCCATGTTATCACTAACTTTTTTCTTTATTTCTCTTAACGCAAAATTTCTAAACACTAAATACTTCTTGTATGTATTATATATTTACTTCTATTTTACTTTTCCCATCAATTATTTTATACTATCACAGATAACCTGTGCTATTATAGTCAAAGTTTTATTTTAAATAAAATTTAAAATAGGTACCTATAAATTGAAAATCAATTTTTAATTTCCCTCCCTTCGCCCTGATTGGTCCAAACCGCTGATGCACCATGGGAAATGCGTCGCACAGGCAATTTTCAATCAAATTCCTAACCTCAAAACGTCAAACTGACAGTTCCTGCCGAGTAACCTCACTTTTATGGCATAAAGTTTTCTATACATTATATTTTACTTAAAAGTTAAAAACTGGTGCACATACGTTAATTATTTATTATGACCCAACCAAAACATGGAGTCGAAGAAATAACCGATCCTGTCGAAGAAATGCTTAAGAAAACGGGTTGCATCGAGAAGCACTACAAAGTTCAGGTGAGTGCGACAAATTGTAAGATGAATTTCCTGTCGATTTTATTAATAAATATGTAAATTAAGTTGATAAATTTGTAGTAAATCTTATTATTTAATTATCTTATAAATTAATTAAACTTAAATCTATGTTAATTTAAAATAACTCACATGACGAAATTCAGGAGTGCATCGCTGAAACCCAAGACTGGCGGAAGTGTCAAGAACAAGTGAGCGACTTCAAGAAATGCATGATGAAGTACAACGAAGGACGCCTGAAACAAACTTCGTAACATATCGTCCACAAATTGTTAATTGTACGAATTATGTAGCTGCCAAAATAAATTAAAAATATATATTAAAACAAATTAAAAATATACATACATACAAATAAATTAAAAACAAATTAAAAACATACATTAAAACAAATTAAAAACATACATTAAAACAAATTAAAAACATACATTAAAACAAATTAAAAACACACATTAAAACAAATTAAAACTAAATCGTTACAAAATCTAAGTAAACTCACAACAAAACGTAAAAATGTTAACCAGTTTTGCAAAGAACCTCTTAGGTTCAACAAAAATGGTTTTCATTGTCCGTTCCGACCTCAAAATGAACAAGGGTAAAATCGCAGCGCAATGTGCTCATGCTGCGATATCACTCTACCAATCAGCCATAAATTCATCGGAAGTACCTTTAAAGACATGGCTTTTAAATGGTCAACCGAAAATAGTGCTAAAGTCGGAAAACGTAAACCAACTCACGGAATTGTTCAACGAGGCAAAATCGTTAAAACTAAACTGCTGTCTCGTTTACGATGCTGGAAAGACACAAATAGAAAAAGGAACTTTGACTGTATTAGGAATAGGACCGGCAAGTGCAGATAATGTGGATAAACTCACAAATCACTTGAAATTGTTATGATGTATTTATATGTTTACATGAGTGTATTTTACAAGAATATTCATTGTTATTACAATAAAATTTGTTGTAATGAATTGATCGATGTATTTTTTCCCTCGCAAATTGACCTCCAGTGCACAATAATGGCAACGAACGAAAGAACGATAAATATAATGACTCGAAATGAAAAGAATTTTGAGCAAAAATAGTACTCAAAAACTAAAATAAAATATATACAGAATGAATAAAATATGTACATAATACGTATTTAGAAAAAATATAATTTTTACCTAATAAATAATGAAATTAAAATAAAATTTACAATATGCGCTGCACAATTTGTAATAATAATAATTATAATGTACAATAACGTAAAAATTGTTTAATAAAAAACGTATGTAGTGTTGTATTAATATCCTTACTTACACTTTAACAACCTATGCTAACCTTAAAGCTACTTAAGTATTTTTATTTTTGTTATTTTGTTTGTTTTATTTTTGTTATTTTGTTTGTTTTATTTTTGTGATTTTGCTTGTTTTATTTTTGATATTTTGTTTGTTTTATTTTTGTAATTTTGTGTATGTTGTTTTACTGATGTGTTTTATTGTTATTTCTTATGTAATTACGTGTTTTGTTGTTATTTCTCTAGTAATTACGTGTTTTGTTGTTATTTCTCTAGTAATTACGTGTTTTGATATTATATGTTTGCATCTTTATGTCTTTATCTGTTTTATTTCCCTTTGCCTTTATTTCCTTCATTTTTGTATAATACCTATTTTTGTGTGATTTCTCGAATATTTTTCTTAACAGTTCACCTTAATACCCTAAAAAATATTTATATATCTACTTATTGGCAATTCGTAATATCAATCATTACGAGTGAATATATACACAAGTCTTTTATTTATTCCTCAAATAATTATGTATCAATGTTTCGAACAACACGCGAAAGACACGAATTTACATGAGTATGAAAATATCAAGTAACGACATCATCGTGTAACAAATTTGCTGTCCCTGTACATGCAATGAGAACAAAAATTAATAGTGCTGTGAAAAAGAATGCTTGACGAAATTACAAAAAGAGAAATAGAGATAGATGTAGAATTTAATATGAGATATCAAATTTAATAAGTAATGTCAAATTTAATATAAGATGTAAAATTTAATACAAGATGTAAAATTTAATACGAGATGTAAAATTTAACACGAGATGTAAAATTTAATACGAGATGTAAAATTTAATACGAGATGTAAAATTTAATACAAGATGTAAAATTTAATACGAATTGTAAAATTAAATACGAGATGTAAAATTAAATAAAATATGGCAATAAATAAATAAACGACTGTTGGGAGAGTGCGCAAAATGAAACAATGGAATGACGACAGAAGAAAAAATTAATGATGAAAGACCCTGTTTTATAATGATTAAACATTCACGATCAGTTGAAAGCGAATTCACTTGGCAATTGCTCAAGAATCAACGGGAACAGCTTCTGGACAAAGTACATTCAACATTTTTATTCCTAAAACATAGTACACAATTGCAATATAAATCACAGTGAAAAACATTATTTCTACTTATTAGGTAGTTTGTGTGTTATAGCCTTAACCCTTTGCCACTTCCGAGCAAACCGATACCTTATGTCCTTAATTTAAAACCTAATCAATATTATCAACCGACGCCATTGTATCAACTCATTTACAATATGTACAATCTTATAAATGTACAAGTAACTAAAAATCTAAAAACTAAAACGATTACCGTACCAAAAGTACGTATTAATTTACATCGGCAATATTATTAAAAAAAATACGTAATAATTGCTTTGTTTACTATATAAAGAGTATTGTTTATTTTTTTTACTTACTTATTTAACTTTCTTCTTGCTTATTTAACTTTCTCCTTGCTTATTTAACTTTCTCCTTGCTTATTTAACTTTCTTCTTACATATTTAACTTTCTTCTTACTTATTTAACTTTCTTCTTACTTATTTAACTTTCTTCTTACTTATTTAACTTTCTTTATATTTATTTAACTTTTTCATACTTATTTAACGTCACCCTCAATTTCATTTTAAGCAACAATAGGGCCAGCTATAACACGGCAGCTATAATTGCACGAATTGCAGCGAAAAGCCTACACTCTTTACGCATTTATTTTGCTTTTGGCATTCTCGTCAAACCGGCAAATGTCCATCGAGCTCATGCTGCTCAAGGAAGTGTACGAGTTGTTGACGATGTGTGGTGCCTCGTCGAATTCGTCTAGCTCCTCGATGTCGGCCGACGACGGCCCGGCCAACAGGAAGTACTGCTCCGATCTAGTGGGCCACAGCAGGTGCGCCATCACGCAGTAAGCGAAACAGTCCGCCGAATACGTAATGCCCAGCAAAAGTTTGAATCTCCACAAAGCGGACACATGGAGGGCTATGAGGGCGAGGATCGGCAGGTAGATAAACCACACGAGGCTCGAGGCCCCGAAGTGCAGCAGAAAGTTGAGCTTTTGAGTGTTGTGCTCGTACAACATCGTCGTCCGCAGCTCGTACAGGAACCAAACCATTATGAGCGAACGGAACACGATGATGAGCCAGCCTGGCCAGGTTTGGTACTCGTCGATGTCTTCTATGATATCTACTTCGGTCTAGAATCGTATGCGACATATTATCAATTTTCTATTTGCTTTTGGTAGTATTATATTTTATGAACAACACAGATATACATAGAATTACTGTAAATATGTTTTAATTGTTATTAGACATTAGAATCTTGGGTTTTAAGGTGTTTAATTAAACTTTATGTTCATATATTTTTTTATTTGTATTTATGTTACTGTAGTCTATTATTTAAATATTGCTTTGTTTCTCCATTATACACTGAATTGCATTAAGTACATTTTATTTTGTATACTATGCAATTTGCCGAAGGTAATACTCCTGAGGATGCACTCAATTAAGTGCAAAACGTTGAGTAATTAAAAAAATATATAAACACAATGTTTAATGAATGACCTTAAAATCCAAGAATGTAAAAATTAATAATAATTAAAACACATAAGAACATATAACAAAGAATCAAGATATATATGTTAACCCTGAAACGTCAACTTAATAAATTAATTTTAAGTTTTCAACAATTTAAGAATTTTATATTGTCTTCCAAAAATTCCAAAAAACCTTCAAACATTACAATAAAGATGGAAGAAAGAAGAAACAACACCTTAACTTAAATATTTCGAAAGTACCAATAGGTAAACACTCACCAGATTCCAAACGTACAGCAAAATATGGACAATGCCGTAACATAACCATATGGCAAATACTAGAGGTTTCCACGTTAATTCTATTCTAGTCACAGCCCAGCCTTTGGCGAGGAGCAGCAGTAGAAGCATAAAAGATGTCTGGAACAAAGAATTGATTAATAGAATAGATTCGTTGAATAGTACAGCGATAATTAAATAATTAAAGAAATTTACAATATAAAGAAATTTTGTTTGAAAGATATATCTTCAAATATTTATATTTCTTCAAATATTTATATTTCTTCAAATATTTATATTTCTACAAATATTTAAGCACACAACTTTTGACTTCTAGGAACAGATTGATTTAAACACAAAAACAAAGAGACAGTTTAGAGGTATAATTCAGAGAGATACAAAAAAAAATGACCAACAAAATGTAAAAATTACAAGAAGTAAGATAAAGAAATATGAAATTCAAAAACTAATAGAAAAGAATAAAATAATTAAATTTTTTTTTAAATGCGTACTTTTAACATTAAATAAAACTGCTATAATAAACAATGGATGAAAAAACAAAAACACTTCTGTGATTACTATATGTAAATAATAATGTCCTCGACTTCTCTCATTATATTGAATTATTATTTGTGTCAAAATCATATAAAATTAAAAGCCAAAAATGAATTAATGAATAGAAACATACATGTTGAATAGCAAGTTAAACAAACCATCACCATCAAATGTAATAATCCATACTTAAAAAAAAAGGCACAGTAAAATTACAATCTTTACATTACAAACTTTAAGTTAGTCCATCAAGTTTTACGAAAATATCATAAAAAATAATGTTTTGAGGGTTGACCTTTCCAACACGTTTATAGTGGGCATATGTACCAGTATAGGCAACCAAAGTTACAAAGTAGTATACGTCCAAAGTTTGATACGTCTCTGATGAAAACTTCAAAGAAAATTTTTCTACTATATTAAAAACATTCTTGCGTAATAATCTGGATTTTACATAAAAATGTATGTGTGTTAATTAAGTGCCCATATAATAAAATTTTTAAATAAATGCAGTTTTCCTCAAAAACTCGCCATGACGAACCTTACTCGTCACCGGTCTCCAAAGTGTAAAGAAAGTGAAGTACTTACCCTAGATAAAATGTCGAAAATATCCCCCGTCATAGCAAGCTTTGGATATCCCTCCCCGTCGAGAGCGAACTTGAGCGTGTGTATGAGTATTAGGAAAAGAGCTATAAAATCTAGCAGCAGGCTGGCGGTGAACAGTTTTGTCACCGGATGTTTCTGTATTCGTACTGCATGGAGCTGGAGCGGAACTAGCACCATATAGCACAGCCAGAAGATGAGGTACAGTTCCAGGGTGTTTTGGCGATCGAAAGAATACTGATAGGTTAGCGTGCTTGACGCAGAGACATTCGGACTGCCGTTCACCAGCCAGATGTCGTAATCTATCTCGTAAGGAGTCGGAGGATCGTAGAGGTGCCACTCGCAGGTCGTGTCGTTGCGGTAGCATGCTACCATTGACACGAACCAAAATCTGGAAAAGAGATTCGTAGATAAGAGCAACAATAATAATAATAATTACAAGAATAATAATAATAATAATAGTACAATAATAATAATAGTATAATAATAATAATAATAGTACAATAATAATAATAGTACAATAATAATAATAGTATAATATACCAATAGTATTAAACAAAGCATTTTTACTTTTTGTAGCTTTTAACAGTAAACTTTGTGAGGAAAATTATGATTTTCTTTTAACGTAAAATAAAAAAGTTTTGCTCACCAAGTATGGTACAAATAGAGTATATAACCTGTAGGTTTTCGTATATTTCTTCTTTTTCTTTTTATACTTTTATTTATTACTTTATAAAGTAAATAATAATACAGAAACAACTTCTACTATTACAAGAAAGCAAAACTGTAAACAATATGGCTTCCCTTAGCAGTCATTTGTCACTGTCAGTTAGGTCTACTTGACTGGTTCATGGCTAACTAAGCTTATTTTATTCTTGCTTTAAAAGTAGAAATGTTGAAGCTGTGTTATACAGGGTGGAGAAAAAGTCCCGGAACCCCTAAATAACTTTTAAATGGTTTGAAATAGAGAATTAAAATTTACAGGGTTACAATCGTGTCAAACAATCTATCAGATGACACTAAAAACACCCATTTTCCTGCCCCCTGTGGCGTGGGGAAAGGGGGGCGACATAATTTTAAATGTAATGAGGGGTCATGTGAGGGTTCATTTGAAAGGTTTTTTCGAGACGAAAACAACGCGATATCGCCGAGGTCTCTACGACTTCTTTTCAAAGAGTTATGGCCCTTTAAATATTGAGATTTCGCAGTAGCGCAGGATTCAGGACAAGGACGTCGTTCCCGTGTTTCCTTTGCGGACACTTGTGGATAAGATGCAGTAGGAACATACAATGTACAGGATGATCTGTTTTCAAGTGGCCAGAGGGTGGAGACACACTTCTCACGGTCACCAACGCATACTAAAAGAGGGGTGATCGCGTTGGCGACCCTTAAAAGTGTGTCTCCACCCTCTGGCAACTTGAAAACAGATCATCCTGTACACTGTATGTTTCTACTGCACCTTATCCACAAATGTCCGCAAAG
>JAWQRP010004810.1:0-11428 GCA_033557875.1 Quadriops clusia | reverse complement strand
TTTTGTTATAATATATTTTGTATCCTGATGATGCCTAAATAATAAAGGCGAAACGTCGAGAAATAAATATTTTGAAAACAAAAAAGTTAAGACTCTAAATACCCAAGAATAAAAAATATAATTCTAAAATCTTGTTCACCTGGCTCTCGTCTGGACCGAATTGTTCGAAAACCTTTATTGCTAACAGAGTATCTCATATGTAACAAACGTTGCCCTCCGCATTTTGTCTACTACGGATAATCCGGCCGATTGCGTGTCGCGTGGGGTTTATGAAAAAATAATAGTAATATTAAAATAAAATAAAATAAATAAATAAGTAAACTCCGCCGAAAAGGTAACCCACTTTATACACTCACATTACATGTAGTACAATTATTAGAGCTAGAACAAACTCTGCCAGGTCAGCCAGTATTTTATATTTTCATTTTTTACAAAGCGGAAGAAACAACAGTGGCGGGAAAACGTGAAAGAGAAAAGTAAATTTTATCTACTTCCAATCTGGCACAGTTTTTCCAACTGAAATTATAGCAGTGTGGCTTAGTATGCTTACACTTAGATTATTCTCCTATGCTTCCTTATATTCACGAAGAACATGATGTAGCTAGCCATTTTATTCAACACCTAAAATTCAGGGACATTTTAGCACATCATGAACTTATAACTAATTGTAATTAACTAACCATAAGAAAGTGGCCCATTGTCATAGGGAATAATCCACAAACGGTCGGTTTCAGCCGTGTTTGCAACATTTGGAGCTGAAGAGTAATTTTTTCTTTTAATGTATTTTGACTACTGTGGGTTAAGTCGATTTCGAATAGGCTACCAGCTGTCGTATTGCTCTAAAATATTACAAGTATTTAGTTAAATGCTAATAAAATAAAAGTAATATAAAAATCGAATTGAATTAATATTAAAAGTAAAGTATCAAGGAAATTAAAACAACAATGGACTTAAAATTTAAAAAATTGTACGCCATAAATCTAACCTGAACTTGCAGCCTATCAAGAAGCAACCCTAAGGCAATTACAGGAAAAAAGTCCAAGCAGAAGTAATAACTAAGCTTAAACTTTGCATCCTCGTGCACGCCCAAAAAGGACATGATTAGCCTCAAAGTAGTTAGGCAGGCGAAGAGGAGATTTTCTAACACGGAATAACCGACTAATCCTACGAAACTTTCACACACTTTCGTAATTTTAAAGTGTAGATCCCCGATGATATGCAGATTGTTAAGGATGTATAATTTATCCGTAGATTTGCTCAAAGTTCTAGAGACGTAGTCGGTCAGGAATTGGTATTTCTGCGACGCCAGCACGATGTAAACGATGATACAAAATAACGGAATTTTCTGAGCTAAATACGCGATCGCGTCGAGAAATATCTCCATAAGGGTTTCGTACATAGATTTTTTCACGAACTGTTGCATCAAATATAAAGTAAAGAGCGGGGCTAAGCACATAACAATTATCATAGAAAATGTAACTTTGTTGATTATGTTGTAGTCATAGAACTGCCCAAGTTGTAGAAACTCCCTGTCAATTTCATTGAAGGCTTTCAGGATGCTTAAGAAAGTTTGTTGACGGAAAGCTAAGATCACCAATTGAACGCTAGTTAGAAGGTAAATAACACTGAAGTTAAACACGCAGAAGGCTTTCTCAAAAGGAGAGTTGTTGCATTTGTATCTTTCGAAAGAAAAGAATTCGTAGATTGCTAAAATGGTGAAGCTGCAGAGAGGCATGAAGTGCTTCCAGTTGATTTTCGCGCATTTGTAAGTGTAATACTTTCCATTTTTAATCCTGCTAAAGGGCGTAATTCCAAAGAGATGCACAGGAACATAACCGATGTCAACCATACCATAAATGCTATTCCTCGCGGGAATACGAACTTTATGCAACACATTTTTTAGCATTGCCAAACATTGATTTTTCATTAGTTTGAATGATAACATGGTTATTTCGTTGATTTGTGCTCCTATATATGAATTGTGCTCTTGTATATGAATTATGCTCTTATGTAATACATTCTGTGCACCCATTAACAATATTACATCATCTGCTCATACAATATTAAGAAAATGTAATTTGGGTAACACGAAGTGCATTAGGTCAATTGAAATTTATATATCGGTGTAAATTATTGCTTATTTTAATTTTATATCTAGTACGAAAGCTTCTGTATTTATCGAGAGATTCAGATGAAAAAAGGCGTCCATTTGCGAACGAAACAACAAGTACAATTTCAACAAGAAGCATTTGGTTGCCTCGAATAACAGAAGCGTTGCGAAATTGGATATTTTTCAAAAATCTCTCTTTTTCTTTCATCCATAAGTATACTTACATCTGAATGCAATTCTGAAGTTTTTACAATGGATACAGAGAAAGGTAGGAAGTCAAGAAGAACCTCCAGAAAGAAGCCTATTCATTTCATCTATCATTTGACCATATGTTCAGTCTTTCAAACTTAATCTGGACATTTTAATAATAATAATTTTGCACACGCATTATTTGCATTACGTGAATGCTCGCCAATGATTTTCAAATACTGGCAATAAAAGTTTTAACATGATCGCACGTCGGTTTTTCATGAGTCACGGCCAGGTGGCCCGAAAACGGCTACCACGGAGGATAACGTAACAAAAATCCACGATCTCATATTGCCAGACCGCCGATTGAAGGTGCGCCCGATAGCTGAGACGGTAGGCATCTCAAAAGACCGCGTGGGACATATCCTGCATGAAATTTTGGGCATGAGGAAGCTGTCTATATTGAGAAATAAGTCGCCTCTTTTCCAAAATTTTCGTTTTTCTTTTGTAGGCTAAGTACTTGTCGGATCGCCCTCGTATATATTATGTATTATACATATTAATACATACAGCTTACCTATACACATAATAATTGCTTATGTAGTCCTCAGATTCACGAAGAACATGATGTAACTGGTCAATGTGTTCAAAACCTGAAATTCAAGAACATTTTAGTATAACATGGATTTATACTATAATAATCGACAAACAGTCAGATCCATCCGTGTTTGCAGCATTTGGAGCTGAAATATCATTTTTGCTCTTAATACATCTTCGCAGCAGTGGGATAATTCGATTTCGATTAGGCTGCCGGCTGTCGTTTTGCTCTAAAACGTTACATGTATCCAGCTAAAGTTCAATACAAATTAAATTAAACTAAATTATTAAATTAAAAAGTGTAGTTTCTTGGACTCTCCGAATTTAAATAACTAGGAGTTATATTTGGGTAATAAGTCTGTTAATTAAATGCTACGTTTTATGTAATTATCATATTATTTCTTTAAATATTAGACCTATCACATCTTTGATTTAGTTTGACCCCTGAAGAAGTTACATGTGTGACGAAGCGCATTAGGTCTAAAATTTAAATAATGTATGGAATCTACATAAAACTTGACTTTTAAGTAATGAACTAAATTAAAATAAAAATCAAATTAAAATGAAACTCAAATTAAATTAATAGTTAAAGTATAATAGCAATCAAAATAAAATAACAATGAAATTCAATTAAAAAACAATATTAGATCAAATCTAACCTGAGCATGCAGCACATCAAAGAGCAAGCCTATGGCGATTACAGGGAAAAAATCCACGCAGAAATAATAAATAAGTTTAAACTTTGCATCCTCTTGCACGCCCAAAAAGGACATGATTAGCCTTAAAGTACTTAAATAAGTGAAGAGGAGATTTGCCAGCACACAATAACCTGGTAATCCCAGGAACGTTTCCGACCCTTTCGTAATTTGAAAGTGTAAGTCCCCGATGATGTTCAACTTATTGAGAATATAACGTTTATCTGGAGATTTACTTAAATTTCTAGAAATATAGTCGGTGAGAAATTGGTACCTCTGTGATGCCAACACGTTGTAAACGACGACAAAAAATAGGGACATTTTCTGGGAAAAGTACGCGAATGTGTCGAGGAGTATCTCCATGAGGGTTTCGTACATAGATTTTTTCACAAGATGTAGGTTCAAATACAAGGCAAGCAACGGGGTTACGCTTATAACAATTATCATAAAAAGTGCAAATTTGATTAATATGGAGTACTCATAGAACACCCCAAGCCGCCGAAATTCTACATCAACGTTATTGATCATTTTGACGACGTCTAGCATAGTCTGTTGATTCAAAACTAAGAACACCAATTGTATGCTAGTAACAAAATAGAATGCGCTGAAGTTAAACAAGCAGAAGATTTTCTTGAAAGTGGAACCATTTCAATTATATCTCTCAAAAGAAAGAAATTCGTAGATTACTAAGATGGTGAAGCTGCAGACAGGTATAAAGTGCTTCCAGTTGATTTTCGCGCATTTGTAAGTGTAATACTTTCCATACTTTCCATCTTTAACCCTGTTGAAGGGCGTCAATCCAAATAAATGCACGGCAACATAACCGATGTCGAGGAGGCCATAAATGCTGGTCCTCGTGGGAATGCGAAATTTATGTAACAAATTTTTGAGCATTGATTTTTTAATATTTTGAACGTTGACATCTTTAATTCGTTGATATTTGCTCTTATATATTAATTTTGCTCATTCAGCGCTCCCAGCAACAATAAATGGTTCAATATCGCAGCAGTAGAATACATTAGTAAAATGTAATTTGCGTGCCAGGAAATGCATTAGGCCAATTGAAATTTAAATGTCGGTATAAATAAGTAATTATTTTATTTTGTATTCTGTAAAAAAGCTGTATCTTATAAGAAATTCAGATAAAGCAATAATTCGATTAACTTTAACTGCGAAGTTGCATGTGGATAATTCAGTAAAATAAAACTTTATAATTGAAAATGTGGGGATGCCCAACAGGTTGTATATTAATTTGTTAGAAATGAAAATCAGATTTCCTGGTTTTGATTTTTATTGACTCACGACGTGTTTCGGCTACATAGTTTTAGTCATCATCGGGTGCTGAGTCTAGTTTATTTACAAGATATGTTGGTGCCAATAAACGTTTGACTCTCTACATTTGGCCCCAACATATCTTGTAAATAAACTAGACTCAGCACCCGATGATGGCTAAAGCTATGTAGCCGAAACGCTTCGTGCGTCAATAAAAATCAAAAACAGGAAATCTGATTTTAATTTCTAACAAAAAAACTTTTTAAATTGTTTATTTATAGCTATAACTAGGTGCACTTGTCTTAATGTAGGAGTATACATGAAGGGAAATAATGAACATTCACCATTGGATGTTCTCAGATTAAAGGAGATACAGTATCTCATATGATGTAGAAGGTTGAGCAATTTCCTCTCTTTGGATGTGATTAGCGTTTAATTGACAGCTTCGTAACGGAGACTGTTTATCTTTAATTTTATTATAACAACTTTTGGACAAGCAAAACCATAAAAAAATAACCACTTGATTTAGATGAAAATCACGAACGCTTTGTTAATTTGTCTCCAAAATTCTTAAATTTTGGTTTCCTGAGTTGATTATGAATATCACAACAAAATCGGAGTTACATTATTGAATTGTTTTTAGGGATAGATGGTCGATACGTCGAGTTTTTGTTAATACAACGAAAAACATGTATTTTCTTTCTTAAATAATATAGTAATAAATTTACAAAACTGTAGGTATCAACAATTTACACAAAGAAAAAAATGTTTGTCGATTTTTAATAAAAAATTAACTTCATTATGTGGTTAAAAATTTTATAATTTCATCGTCTACAAGAAAAATTGTTTACAGAGAAGAAACACTAGTAGCAAGAGAATATAGCAGAGGGAGGTACTTAATAATTACTCAACTAATTATAAGACAATTCGATTGATTGACAAATTGATGAAGCTACAACATATCGACCCTTTAATTATTCAGCAACATGATTGATTTCAAGACAATATTCGTGATGTAATCAGAAATCCGTATAACATTCCATAAGGGAATTTTTAAAAAGCACTAGTTGAAGCCTCTGTGGCATATTAGGTAAGTAAAACTTGAATTCCCCTAGTGAAGTTTTTCCCCATTTTTTATTAAACAATTTAAATATATAGCCGCAAAAGCTTGTAAACAAGGTTTCTCAGAAATTGCTGAACCAAATGACTTGAAACTTACAATGAGGATACGTAGCTACGGAATGGTTTCAACTGAGAAACATTTTGGATAAATTCTAATGATAATTTCCAAAATTTAAGGATGTACTCTACGCATAAAGGACTACAAAAAACTCAAATAAATTTTTTTCTAACTCTCATAGTTTTCGCGCATGCGCACATGGATCTGTAAAAAACATAATCATGATAAACATTTTTTTAATATCCGTTTTCCGCTGTTCATTTTGCGTACATCGATGGAAATATTGTTTCAATATATTGACGCATGCGCACACAGTGATTATTTAAAAACGGTTTTTTAAATAACTATAACTCCTTTATTTAAAAAGTTAAAAAAATTAATTTTTTTCACATCCATTCAGTTCATAATGTACTTCAAAACTTTCCAATACCTTTTTTTTCTATGACGTACAGTTTTCGCGCAAGCGCACATCACACTTGAAAAAACACCATTATCATTGCGTTTTTTTAAGGAATTGTGGTTCCCCTGGTTTTTCCGCGTACAACGATATCCATATTGTGATGAAAAATCTTAATTAAGTCACTAATTTATGCATTTAATTGAATGCAATGCCAAAGTTTGTCTGGTCGTCTGCACGTGGCGAGGCGTTTAAACTCGTTGTATAAGAGTTTTACTGCAATAAATTATGACCTATTCAGTGTTTGAAACAAGGATGACTGTCGAGTCTCTCACAAATAGATAGATGCAGTAAAACCCTTATAATGGGCCATGAAATTCTGAATAGATCGAGTTTAAACGCCTCGCTGCTATCAGGTATATACAGAGCCATCTGCAGTCGACCAGACTATCATTATGTTTCTACAGTTTGATGTGCGCATGCGCGAAAAGTGGGAGAGTTAGACAAACATTGGAACGGGAACGAGAACGGCAAGGGAAATAAATTGAAGTAAAGTAATCTAAAATAAAATATGTTAACATTAAATTTTACTAAAGTAAAACCAAGGAAGGGTACGGGACGGGACAAGACGGGGCAAACCAGAAAGGGGTGAAGAGATAGTTAACTTGAAGAAAATAGAGTGTAATCTATTAAATAATAGGCACACCTTTTCTTCTCATTTATCAATGTCTTCGCTTCTTTTCCACTCTCTCCATGTACATTTCTCGCTTACCCCGTTTAAAAAGACTATTTAGTGTAACTCTGTTCAAAGAACGGATATGTTTGCTAGCATATAATGTATAATTCTCACAATTAAAAAAACAATTAATAATTTTTAAAAAACAAAATATTATTATAAACAAAACATTGAACAATAATGATTAATTAATTAGGTACTTATTATCTGTTCATTATTCCAAACGATATATTATAAAATGCAGTATTTTATGAAAAAACTGCATTATTATAATCGAAGTTAATAACTAAAATAATTGAATAATGAATTGATTATAGTGTTAGGAGATTAATAATAAAGTATATAATTATATGTTTTTCTTGTTATATTTTTTATTTCTTACAAGGCATAAATACATTAAAGTTTCACATTTAAAAAATTTTGTTTAAAACAGCCCCATTTGATCGATCGATAAATACTGTAAATATTGTCAATAAAAATAATCAAGTAACTACTTCTTACCTAGCACAGTCTATACAACTAAAATTACAGAAGTGTTGCTTAGCTTGCCTATACTCAGAAAATTCGCTTATGAGTTCTGAGATTCACGAAGAATAGGATGTAGCTGGACATTGTGTTCAAAACCTGCAATTCAAGCTCATTTTAGTACAACATGGATTTATAGCAAATGGTAATTAATTTACTGCAAAAAATTGACCCATTGTCATAGGGAATAATCCGCAGACGGTCGGTTTCAGCCGTGTTTGCAGCAATTGGAGCTGAAGAGTAATTTTTTTCTTTTAGTATATCTACGCTGCAGTGGGATAATTCGATTTCGAATAGCCTACCGGCTTTCGTTTTGCTCTAAAACATTATATGTGTCAAGTTAAAGTGTAATAAATATGAAAAAAGCTAAATTAATAACTGCATTAAAAATATTTAAAACAAAATAAAAATCAAATTAAAAAGAAGTTAAATTTAATAACGATAGTAGGTCATAAAGCCAACCTGAGCTTGCAGCATATCAAAGAGCAATCCTAGGGCAACTATAGGGAAAAATCCAAGCAAAAATAATACATAAGATTAAACTTTGAAAATGTAATTTGCGTGCCAGGTAGTCTATTAGGTCAATAGAATTTTCGATATAGATATACATAAATAATCAATTAGTATTCTTAAATTGGACAGGTTTTTTTTTGTAATTGCAAATAAATAACTCTCGATTGTTTTCTTAAGGGGAACGCCCCCGTAAATATGTAAATGGCCGTTCTGGTTGAGAAACATGTTTTTATAAAATTTAGTGTGGAAGAGCAACAAAGTGTGTGACATGTGCAACAAAAGTGACAATAGCCCCTCCAGAAACAGATCTCCGTGTTCGTAAATAGTACAAATCATTGTACGATTGAAGATTGTTGATTAAGTGCGGTGTTCTTGAGCGATTGCTGCTGTTGTAGCGCCGTTAAAGTCGAGTTGGAAACATTTAAGTAACTCTTTATAATAATGGGTTTTAAGGAAACATTGTGCCAATAAATAGAGGGTCGAGTGACAACGTAACAATTGCCCAACACAGCCATGAATCTTGTGAGTATTATCTACACCAGTGAAAGTAATTATTGTCTTAAAGATAGACGTGGTCTTCACTAATAGTTATAAATAACGCGACGGTTCTTAAGGAAGAATTGGGTCGTGGACAGATTAACATTTTTTAGAAAATCGCGCTCGCTAGTGTTCGTTAGGAAAAAAATAATGCGACGTAGGTGTGTATTCTTTCGTTTAAAGCAATTCCACACTTAACAGCAATTTATTTTCCGTCGGTAATTTATTTTATTTAATTCTCGTTTTTATAGGAAATGACGCTTTTGAGGCGTTATTTTATTGCTATCATTAAGATACCCGTGAATTAATGTGGGTATTACATAGGTAGCGAATTCCTAACTCGATTTCCCGCCAACATAACAGATGATTATGCCTTGCACTTGTTAGGCAATTATTTCTTATTGAGCGACATGTGTTTTATAATTGTTGATTTGAAGGTGCTGCCGAAAATCCTCTTCATTTTCTCCGCCGTTTCTTGTGCCACATGCAACCCGCTAGACAGCGACGAAAACGCAAAGTTGCTCAATTCCGACTTCACTAAGGACGAAGACAACAATTATAAATTTGCGTGAGTACTTATTTTACTATTACCAGCTCGAAATTCGCCTCTTTGTCTAGAATAATTACATTCTGTGCAGATCGTGATTCAACTAGCGTTTTACGATGTTTTCCAAGGTAAAGTTTGTTTTACCTTTTGCGCTTCTTCGCGCACCTTGCTACTTGCATGTACAGTTCGATTAAACATTACTTGCAGTTCAATTGCTTGTATAGTTTTCGTTTTTTGCGCTTGCAAAAGCCGAGTCAAGGTATTGAGAATGGATGTAACGTATACGTACAGTGGTATACGTCATAATTGGGATATCGAATCGGTTGTTTACTTTTTAAGTAAAAATCAATCTTCTAACATTAATATATTCATACCTACATTATAAGTATTCATACATTGATGACTTTAATAATTCTATAGTGTTGCAGAGCGATGTGTATGCTTTCTATTTAATTTTTATCTGGTGTACTGAAGAAAAACATACAAGGTTACAAAGCGCAACCTTGGCGAATATGCGTCCGACATGAAATATCAAATTTCGAAAGTTTTTTGAAGTGTTCAAACCGGTCCTTTTATTTACGACAATGTGGTCATATGTTACGTACACTGCAAGAAAAAATTTAGCAACAATTTGATGTAAATTTACATAGTTTTGTAAAATTACACTTTTCAAGAAATGTATTTTTATTAAGTGGTACCACATATAGGTGTATGAATTCTTATATTTCGTTGCACTCTTGAATGGTTGTAGTAAGTCACCGTGAATTCATAAGTCCTTGTTATTTATTTATGTCACGTAATCCGCTTATGTAATTAAATTTAAAATGAGATAAATAAGTGTCTATGTTTTCTTTTGTATGTATTTATTCCATAATAAGGAGTTAATTTGATTAATGAATTTTTTTTAATTAATTAAACTTCTCAACTGAATATGTTCTCAATGATGACGACTTAATGAAATGTGACAATCCTGTAATCCAAATGACAGGTTGTCATTAAGAAAAGCAAGTGGTAAAAAAAGAATCTTCCGAAAATACATGAAAAAATCAGACGTCAAACAGGTCTCAATTACTCTCACCAACCTCCAACTGAAGCTACATCATACCGACAATAAGTCTTGTACCTATAGCATCAAAGATATTTGAGAAACTTCTTTCAAAAAGAATTAAGGAAATAATTAGTACCGCAGAGCTATTTCCAAACCATCAATTTAGTTTTAGAGAAAATCCAACAATGCCACAGACTAACAAACTACATCATGACTTGCCTGGAAGGGAAGAAGATATTTTCTTAGACGTACAACAGGCCTTTGATAAAGTCTGGATGAGGGTCTGCTACACAAAACAAAGAGACTCAAATATATTTGCTGCTCAAATCATACCATATTTAAACGAGAGATTTTTTTCGAGTTAAAATAAATAATACTGTTTCGAGTCTTCAAATCACTAGATTTAGGTTCCATAGGGAAGAGATTTGGGAATGTGCCAAGCCAAGTAACACAAAAATATTACAAGTTTTTCAGTGTAAATCGCTTCGTGCAATCTTGAACGCAGTATGGTTTGTTTCAAATCAAACCATACATGAAGATCTAAGTGTCTCTCTTATATCACAAGTCATACGACACAGAACCACAAATTATTTAACCTGTATTGCCGATTATGGGAATGAACTAGTCTCTGACAGTCAATCAACATCTAGAAAAGAGAAGATTTAAAAAAAATTGGCCTATAGATCATACCAATTAACCTAAGGGAACTGTTACAGAACAGCTTCCCTCACATGTCAATTAATTATATCACATTTACTTATTACTCGCATTATTGTGTACATTGTAAATTTGCAAATAGTGAACTAAAAAAATAAAACTAGAAATAATTTGTGGTCTTGATTATTACCTTGTCTTGACACAAAAACATCAACAAAATTTGTTAGCCAAGAAAATAAGAATGTATAGAGGGAATATTATTTATGTTGCATTAGTATGAAGAGTCTTAAGTACTATATAATTAAGAGGCAGCTAGTCATACCTTAAAACGTATATTAGATATTTTTTCGCGTAGGAATAAGATATCGTCGTGAAACAAACGGCATAATATTCCATTTTTTTTTCTCCTAGCCTGTTAGCATTTT
>JAWQRP010004809.1:0-11428 GCA_033557875.1 Quadriops clusia | reverse complement strand
ATCAACGAATGGTAAACTACCACTCGTTGCGATGCGTAGAATGGGCCCTATTTGGAAACCACTCGTTGCCTGCGAGCGTTCGTTGGTGACGTCAATTTGACGTCAGCTCAAATGATATCCTTCGAAGACTTCGAGTGGTTTCAAAATAGAGCTAGAACCCTATGAGATTCGCCACGTTGCCAGCGTTTTTTGGAAGACGGTCACGCCCTCTAGTAGAGAGTAGCAGTACCAAAATTTAAGTATTTGACCGCGGCAAAAATAGATGGCGATCATACAAAGTACTGGGTCCGATTTTTTGTACGGGGTTGTTCTTCTTCCCACACTCTATATTCAATGCTCATAGTTACTTTGTTGGAGCAACTGGCTCTTATTTAAATTTTTGCATGACTTTGATATTCTCGTTGTACACACTTATATTAGTTTCTTTAATGTTTCGGAGATAAACATTATTTTTGTTTTAGATTTATAAATCTTTAGTTCATATCTATCCTTGATGGTTGTAATTTTATTTAACAACTAATTCTTGAAGAGCTTCTACATAGTTGTTATGATGACGGTTTCATATTCATTTTACAGGTTGTTAATTGTTTGACCATTAATCTTAACGACTGTTGCTCTTGTAATACTTTCTCGAAAGTTTTGAATACAACTTGTTCATATTTGGCTAAAGGATACTAGTTTCTTATCTGCAATATCATTCCGGTCAATATCTTCTTGTCAGTATTTGTGATTGATGTAGTTCATTCACATCATTTTGTTGTGCTCTGGATTTCTGGAATAAAATGTTTATGGCAAACAGGGCAATCTAGCTCCTATACTTTCCTTAAAGCCAAGTTCTTATTCGTATTTGTTATAACTTCCTGCATGTATATTGTCAAAAATAGTTTCAAGTAAGACTCATTATGCTTATTAGTCCTTAGTTTATACCCTCATTATTAGTCAGAAATCGTCCTTGTTTTTGCACTGGTATTAGCATGGCAATTTATTTTAACTAAACTTGAGGAGTTTCTCCTGATCGGTATACACAATTAAATAAACTTACTAGGAGCCCCAGTTGCTTTTCTATGAGTTTTATAACCTCTATGTGTATGTCTTCTGTGCCTGTACTTTTATCAGACTCTGAGTCCTCTTGTAATTTCCTAGTTAAAGGGTTCTATGCATTTAAAAACTTTGAATTTGTAAGCCTTCCAATGTTTTTGCCCCTTCCAGTGTCCAGAATAGTCTACCCATCTACATGTAATAATTTCTGTGTAGGCTGAATTTTTATTTTATTTTTGCAATAGCATTTCTAATGTAACATTGATATCATATATTTTACAGGAGCCTACTTCAAACAAGTCCCCGATTCATACTCCAAACAACATCAACAACAGCAGCAACAACACCACCATCAAAAATATGGTCACAGCTCGAAATCGAGCCACACAACTGACTCCCAAACAGTCTGCCCAACCTTTGAGAACCCAAACGACCCTTCGTTGACTTGGGAGCGCAACTTAAAACACGCGTCAATGAATAAACTCAATGAAAGCCAAAGCAGCCTCACGTCTCACGCCTCAAGTCTAGGCAACAAGACTCAAAGCACTAATTTGAGCGACGGGCGAGTCCGGAAGAGCGCCGATCGCAAAAACTCGAAAAGCTTGCGGAACGACAATTCGATTGACCGACTGAATCCCAAAAATGTCATCGTGAACAGTGTTGGTGACAATTACGAAAGTAAGCTCATGAACCATCAGATTATTTAAAAGAAAAATACTGGATAGTAAAGTACTTAAAAAATTTTATCTAGAAATTTTGACATTTCAATTTTGATATTCTAGTTTTAACTTTGAAATTTTGGCATTGCAATAAAACTACTCTCTTGCTCATACACCAGATAACGAAGGTAGCTTATTGACGTAAATATAAGAAAACAAATAAGAATTTTTATACATAAGTCAGAAAATAACACTGAGAATTATTGTAATTACTAAACAAATAATGTAAGTTTTTGTACTGTTTGTATATGTACCATAATATATTGTAAGTGTACTATTGTAAAAACAAAACAAAAAGGAACATGATGCAACTAACAAAAGAGATTTTTATTAATTAGTATTAGTAATACTTCTACGAATTGTTCTCGTCCTTTTTATTGTTATTTATTATTCTTCTTCCTTTTATATATTTTTTAACTATTCTATTATAAGAATATTTTTTGTATGTAACGTGTGTGGAAATTGTACAATAAACAAATGCATAATAAAGTTTTTCAAAATAAACAAAGAGCGACTAGTTTTATTAATCGCAGCAAAACACAGATCGGCAATAAATCCATTTATTGCCAAAAATAAATATTCCACACTTTTTATACAAAATTGCAGAGTACAGCATTTCAGTATTCTCACAAATTCAAATATCAGTATCACTTTGTTGTATACAAAAAAAAGACAATCTACACTTTAGAGACAATCGATAATTGTTAAAATGCGTTCCAAGGCCGTCTGTGTGTTTTACTGTTTCAATGAATACTGTGTTGGTTAAAGTAGTGAACGAGACGGTGCAGGTTACATTAAAATAAAAAGTAGTGACAACTTTTCTTCACTTTAGGGCTTGTGACGTTAGGCACCAAAATATTTATAAATAAAGGCAAAAAAACTCATTTGTTGATATGTACACTCGAGAGAGACGGACGCCGAAAGGTCACGAGAATTTCTGAGCTTGAAAATCTTTGAATTTTCTTTTTTCCCGAAAAAGGAACGTTTTCCTGAAAAAAGAACGTTTTCCCGATAAAAAGAACAATTTCCCGAAAAAGAAGATCGATTCCCGAAAAAAAAGAAAATTTGGTATCTCTGCGATGGGGATTACAAATGGCAACTACATACAGGGTGGCCCCTTGCAAGAGACAAATAAAACGAAAAATAAGTACACATTAGAAAAACGGCAGAACCAGCACGGAACTACGAATCATGCATTGGCGTTTCAATTTTTCTTATGTCTTTTTCACGTTTTTTGTTAATATTCTGTTTCTCATGTCATTAATTTTTACCATGTCGCTTTCTTTTCCTACCTTGATTATTTTTCTCTCATTATTTTCTAGATTTTTCATATTGTGATGACATGCATTTTCGTAACGTGAAAAAGAACATAGAATTTTGGTGTCCCGTGAAAACGTTTTTAGGATCGTAGTAGAAATTCATCGCCAACGCCAATACCGTGAACACGCACTAGGAAATGATTATGTGTAAAATGGAATGTGAATGAGGCTATTGCAATAAAACGAGTACACTGGTGGACGGTTGCACTTTGGGAATGTTCGCGCGCGATTTCGAGTCGATGGCTTAATACACTTTGAGCTGGTGTTTGTCGTCGAAGCCAGCTGAGTGGCCAGCGTTGCGCACAATGAAGCTAGCGCCGTCGTAGTGCATGCGGCGCTCTCCTCGGCGCACAAACAGGTGCCGGGTTTGACCCATCGAACCCGTACAGTGGAGGAATGGCGACGAGACGGAGGCTGAGCCGTTGGTTGGGGACGTACGTAAGGAGAACTTGTTGCTGTTGCGTCCGACACTGCAGATAAATTTTTTTTTAGATTGTCAAAAGATGATTTGATTGGACATCACATTTTTCAAATATAATTCCATCGTAGTTATTTAATTTATGTAATGTAAATTAGATTTTTGTAGATTAATAAGGTTTTGTATTCGAAAAATGCTGCAACGGTATCTAAAAAAAATTGTTTACACAGCTTACCGGACTAGTCCATCAGAAGTCTGGGAAATTCTAACGTTGTTGATGATCCAGTTGTCTGTGCCGTCATCTGTTATCCAAAAGTTAGAAGTTTGGAGCATGTTCACTGCTTCATTGATTAAGTTCGGTCCGCTCATCGAAGGGTCTCCATATTGGCTGTCACTATTTTTTGTACAAACAGATTATAAAGAGATATTTAGAAGATCAATAAAGAAAGTGTTTCTTAATAGTTTTAATTTGGTTTCATAATGAATTTAAAGACAGGTGTTATGGTAAAGGCGTTATAATTATTGACGGATATTGTTTCGTTGCTGGCAAAAAACAATACATAATACAATCTTCGATACAATTATCAAATACCTTGAAGCGGCAGGAATAAAAATATAATAGTCTAGTAGTATAATACTGTAGTAGTAGTATAATACTGTAGAAATAATTTCATATAGGTATAAGTATTTTGTAACATGAAATGTAATATTGTGTTAATATGTAATTAATTTATTGTATGACTATATGGGCTATGATCTCGGGTCTTAAGAATTAAAAACAAAATTAAATTTGATATTTGTTTAGGGCAATTTTGTTTTCATTATTAAATGGACATTATTGGACAGAAAATTTATATAGGTCATCCTCATTTTAATTATGATATACCGAAATTTCAATAGATAAAAAGAAGTTTCACTTATTAAGACAATGGAAGAAAATTAACTGTATATGTACTCACATTAATAGAGTAAATACATGAATAAAATATAATAAGCATTTATAAACTTCAGTGAATTTGCTAATAAACAGGATACTAACTTCCACAGATAGCTTTGATTATGTGTTCTTTAAGGGATGTTTGCACATTTCTTATTAACGATAGAAGCGGTGTTTTTGCTCAAATATCAAATGAAAGGTTAAATACAGCTACAATGTGTCGTGGTCTATTATTTAAGTAAGGACAGTCCATCTTCGTGAGACAAAGGCCAAATGAACTATTAGCGTAAATATCTTCACCAAAGGAAATATTTAAAAAAAACAAGCCAGGACACATTGTAGATGTGTATTAAGAGCTTCATTTGGTATGAAATACTTTGATGTTTGCACAAAAATAGCGCGCCTATCGTTAAAAAGAAATTTGCATATATCCCCATATTGAAATACATTGGCTGCACTTATAGTTGCCTATACATCAGGAGCTCCAAACTACACCTTTTTCACTTGTAATTCAGAAATGTAATTCAGATTACTAATTACTGTAATTCAGTAAATATCAAATTACTAATTACTGTAATTCAGAAAGTATCAAATGTAATTCAGAATAGCAAGTTATAATTCAGAAAGTGTCAAATGTAATTCAGATTGGTAAATTGTAATTCAGAGAGAGTCAATTGTAATTGAGAAAGTGTGATTTGTAATTCAGATTTACTTGTAGAAATCTCTATGTAGAGTGCGTTACAATCATAGAGGAAAATACCCGGATTTCGGCACAATTAAGAGCATTTTTACAATTCAGATAATTTTTTGGCAGTTAGAATCTCCACTTTTGAATTGTATCTATTAAAAAATGATAATTAATCATATGTTTCTATGTAATCTAAGCAAAAAAAGTGTTCAAATATAAATGTAGGTTTCTCCAGTTGTTGGCACTCTTCTTCCCCTATTTTCGGCACCATAGAATACATATAAGTACCTACCAACCTATGTCGATGATACATTGATAATAAGTATGGAAAACCAAGGTATATGTTGGCGACAAATGGACACTTTCTGAATTACAAGTCTCATTTCTCAATTATATTTAATACTTTTTGAATTATAATTTACTAATCTGAATTACAACCGACACTTTCTGAATTACAATTTACTAATCTGAATTGCAATTAATACTTTCCGAATTAAAATTTACTAATCTGAATTGCATGTGACACTTTCTGAATTACATTTAATATTTTCTGGTATATTTTCTGAACTACAGTTGAAAAAGGTGTAGTTTACGTTATCAGCCTTATGAGTGAAACGTTGGTTACAGAATTGTTGAAATAGGCGGAGTTTTATGCTGGTCCTATTAATTAAAAACTTGTGTGAGTTGAAGTAGGTGCGACAATTAGATTTCAGTAGTGCAATAAAGACAAAGCATCATACGCACGCAGCAGCCGGCTACCTATTATTAGTCCTGTCCAATATTCGTGGAAAACATGTATATATAAGCTGCCATTTTATCGAATTCATTTGGTTTCTGTACTCAGCATTTTGGTTTGTGAACTGAAAATGAGTGATTCCGTTGAATCAAGCCAGAGACGTAAAAAATGCACATTTGCGGTTTAGTACAAAGCGATATACGAGAAGGAAC
Source organism: Quadriops clusia (assembly GCA_033557875.1). Lineage (NCBI taxonomy): Eukaryota > Metazoa > Arthropoda > Insecta > Coleoptera > Hydrophilidae > Quadriops > Quadriops clusia. The sequence continues at coordinate 5,361 of JAWQRP010004809.1, read as the reverse complement.
CTCTAAGTTAATTGCAAATATTGATTAGCAATATCAATGGCTTTAGTTATAGTTTATTGCACAAATAAATAAAATGTATATATTACAAATAAAAATATTTATTCTAGCCGGCACAGTGGAAACAATCCTAAAACTTGATGATCTTATAGAAAATCAAGCGCAGATTACGAATGTACTCTATATTTTGATGTATACGATTCCGATTGGTAACTAGATGTTCACAGTTACTCAAAAGAAGCGAGTTAAGAATATGTGGGATAAATATGACCAATCAATTTCAGGTACATTAATTACACCCCACATCACCAGTTACTAAATGTAATTGAAATATAAGAGACAAATATGACAGCTGTATGGAGAGAAGCAAGTTTTTGCATGCTTATATTATTTGCGAAACAAAAATAGGTGATTAAAAGTTTAAGGAAATCTCATTCACTGTCTAAAAACAAACAATTAAAAGAAAGTGTGTTAACTAACCTGTAAAAGACACTCAAAGAAAAGTCTCCGCTCAGGTCTGAAAACGTATCAGTGGTGGTTCTCGTTCCAGCAGAATCCACCAAGTAAACCAAGGCACACTGATCACTGGTGAAACTCACTCCTTTGTACCACATTTTCGCGTACCTATAAAAACACATAAATAGTTTTTAAATATAAATTTGGAATTTTTTCTAGAGATCAAGAAATAATAAATTGTGGAAAAGAAATAATATACCTTTGCAAAGTAGCATTTGAATTGCTTTTCCCTTGTTTGGGGCTTATACCCAAAAAGGTCTCTGTTTCATTAGGAACTATGAATTGAATGATTTTAATTGGGTGCGGAGACAGGAACTATAGCAATTTATTTGATAATAAGTATGTAGAGCGATAATAAAATAAATTCAAACATTCAAGAAATTAATTTGATAAGTATATTTCCGTAAAACGCGCTCTTTCAGACCGACATTGTATGTAGGATTCGGTATGTTGAATTGAATGAATTTAGAAAAGATTTCAAATAAAAAAGAAATAACTAAGCTTTAATCTATTATTTCCTTATAATAAAAAAACTGAAAATAAAATAAGAAACATTCTCACTTGTTATTGCCTTGCGAATCGTGAGCCAAAATCTCCACCCTCGACCCATACTGATACACCCTCCCGTTGGGGTGAATCAAGGCGGCTGAGCTTCCAGTGGAGCTGAGGGCGAGCACGATTCCACTCCGAACATTCACCACTCGAACAGCTCTATCTAGGGAAATGTCCACACGGACCCTATCGTGCAAGCGAAGGGTTATTACCCCATGTGGTGTAACCGAAGCTCCCCCGATGGCATTATCTTCATGCCAAATTTCGTGCTGAAACAAGTTTACTTTTACTATGCTAAAATATTGAATATATATTATATAAAATAATTATATGCGATTATAAATAACCGTGTTCAGACGAAACTTCTAGTTAACTCGCTTTCCAGAAAGTAATAAAGTTATCAGCGATTGAGAAGTCTTTACTGAACATGTCCAAAAGTTAGGTCAACAGTCAGCTGTGCCTGGAACTGGACATTGACCCCGAGTCAGCGGAAGTCGACCAATCACAGCGGCAGACGTCTACCAACGGGCCTCGCACCGGCCAATCAGGGCAGCCCGGGCGCAAACGTCACTCAAATAGGAATTTGGCGGCAACGGAAACAACACCACTTCCGCCTCGTTTACGTTTTGTTAAAAAAAGAATACAAACTCGTATGTTCCCTTACGTTGTATTCGTCCACATAGAGGCTCTTGCTGGGGATCCGGGGGATCCACTGGGCCCCATCGTACTTCAGGTCTCTGATACTTCCGGATCCGTCGCTCACATGGCTCTTGCTCGTGTAAACGCTGCGACTTCTCGGCCTGGGCTTCTCCTTCCTCACGATTTCCACGTTTTTCGTGATGTTCGTCTGGCTCTCTGCAACACAAATACGTTGTTTAAAACTTTCAAAAAGGAAACGTTTTTTTAATCAGGGCGTGGGAAATTCAAATTTTCAACCCTGAATGTTAACATACACAATTGTGTTAAACTTTTTCGTCACAAATTCTCTGGTAAACTAGAAGATTTCATAAGAAGAATGACGATCAAATGGCTGCAAGAATATTAATAAGGATGACACGAGTGGTATCTAACATGTATACAACAAATTAAATGAAATACTACGAAGATGATTATTCAGATGTGGATGCCAAGCGAATGAGAATGACGGTTTACATGCGAAAATGACAATGTTGTTGGTGGAAATCGCGGAAGAGACAGCGGCCGAGTAAGCACGCACGCGCGGAAGCTTACCTTTGCGATAAAACACTTTTTCTCGGGGTTTTTCCATCTTAAAATGTAATCCTTACATACATACAAAAAAACTAAACTTATGAATAAACGGTTGTCTTTTGTTGTTATTACAAAACAGCCTCGGCGGATATAACAACAGCAACACTTCGATCCTTATTTTATTTTTATTGCGGCCGATTTTTAAATAGGAACCTGTCAAGGGTGGGAAAAGCCTCCTTGGAAAATCGGGCCTTATTAAAAAAATCATTATTTTGATTATGTTATTTTTAATAGTTTTCCGCATTGACTTAAATTTAGCTGTTAATTATAGGAACTTAAGTATACTGAAAATTTAGCTGAAAAACCAAACCGCTAATATTTTTTATTTTACTCAGAACTAAATGTAAAAGTAATCAAGTTTAAATGTAGTTCCTTGTTTTTACCAAAGGTGACGCGTCAAGTCCAGCGTTTTATAACAACAAAACGTCAGATGTATAACCTTACTTTTATCTGTCAAGTTATGAGAGATTCAAAGGAGTTTAAATACATTCAAATGTAAACTATCTTTGGTTCTGTTTCGCTTTTAGTTTTTAATATTTCCCAGAATTGTTTGTTGGTAAAATGAGCAGGAGACGACGTAGGGGACAAGACAACGATGAAGATAATGGATTCGCACAATGGGTTTGTAATATTGTAGCTTTATTACAGATATTATTACCGTTTTTTTTTTTTTGGGTACCTCCTGTCGTATAAATATATTTTTATTATTCAATATTTAACTACAGGGCGGTTATATGAATGCTAAGAAGGCGAAATTGGTCAACCAGTACAACTCGGACGCCTCGGAAAACCACCAGAAGCTCTCCAACATTTTCAAAGGTGTCGCCATCCTCGTCAACGGTTGGACAAAGCCTTCTGCCGATGAACTGAAGGAGCTAATGGCTCAACATGGCGGCATATTCCACCTGTATCAGATGACCAACTTCATGGGGGCCACTACCCACATAATTGCCTCAAACCTGCCCAATGTCAAGATCAAGAACCTCGGCAACACGCCCATCGTGAAACCGGAATGGATCACGTCGAGCATCAAAGCAGGCCGTCTCCTAGACTACAAGAAATATCTACTGTACACGAACCAAAGTCGAACGCAACCTCGGCTTGACTTTATGCTTAAGCCGGAGGCTTCAACTTCGAGGAATTGGAAAAGAGACGAGGAAGCGGATCGACAAATGCTTGAAATAAGTGAACGAGAGGTAAGGATTAATGAAGGAGAAGTTAGGATAAATGAAGGGGGAATTAGGTCAACTGAACAAGGAGAAATTAGGTCAACTGAACAAGGAGAAATTAGGTCAACTGAACAAGGAGAAATTAGGTCAAATGAACAAGGAGAAGTTAGGTCAAATGAACGAGAAGAAATTAGGACAAATGAACGAGAAGTTGTGAAAAATAAGAGTGAATGTAAAACAATTGAAGCTAGTCCTCCAAATAGTTTCAAATCTGATGAAGACCTTTTCGCCGATGAGACCTATTTAAAAACTAAACTTGAAACAAAGGAATGTAGTAAGGTGCCAAAAGATGAAGGAACTGAGCAAATTACATCTCTGCACAGTTTGAATTTGAGCGGATTCTTCGATTGCAGTCCAGATATGAGTTTCTTTGCTAGCCAATTTTCAAGCAAAAACGGGCAACCAAATAACACTCATGAGACAAATGATGCAACTAATAATACCGATAACACTACGAACAACCCTATTAATGTTGCTAACAAAACTAGTGTTGCCACCAACATTTCAACGAATAAATCCCCGACAAAGACAGCGTCTGATCCGACGTTTCTTTCTGAATTCTACAATAACTCCCGATTGCACCTGATTTCCACCTTAGGTGCGGAATTTAAGCAGTTGGTGAACACCCTAAGGGAAAAATCCAAGGGTGTGTTTCCTGGGAAAGAACAGTTGATAATGTCTCTGAGAAAAAATCAAAAGTCCCTAAACTGGTCGAGTCATTCTTTGCCTACTAACCGAGGAACGGTCATCATGCACATTGATATGGATTGTTTCTTTGTTTCTGTTGGATTGAGAAACCATCCTCAGCTACGCGGAAAACCAGTCGCAGTTGCTCACGCCAAGGGGAATCCCACAAGGCCGAATAACGCTGAAAGACAAGCAGAGTTCGCGTTGTATGCTCAACGGTTGCCTCAAGGAGCCGTTTCAAGGGTGAGTTGAAGTTTAAGTTATTAGGTACCATACTGATTAATTTACATGATTTGTGAGTTACGTGAAACATCCCGAAACTATCTTATATAAGTTGTCTAAATAAACATAAATGACTTTTGTATATGCAGTATGTATGTCTAAATCATAGCAGAAGTTCATATTTTATCATAAAAAAATAGAAAATAATAAAAAAATAGAATCATCGATATATGACATTTGTTCCCGGCTTATATTACCAGATCGCTTATTGACGACAGCCGCACCTCACGAAAGTTTTGTTGCGTCGTCTATTGACGTCAGCCATAACGAAAATATGAAAAATTTTCAACTAATTTTAAGAGGGACACAAATAACATCATTCAGTTGATTTGTCAGCAAGGTCACACAAATATATGGGATAAATAATAGATTTCCTTACTATGTGTGCTTTAATTCAGCAATATATGTATCGGATTAAGCTGAACCCATCTTCAGGTGCTTCGTCTCTATATACAGTTTTTATTAACATGCGCCAACGAGGCCTTCTTGTTATTTTCATTGGTTTTGTTATTATTGTTTCAAATTCATTTGCACTTTTACAAATGAATCAACAAAGATATTCGTGATAGTCCGTCAAATGTGATCCTTATATTTGTATACCGGGTGGTCCTGGGTAGTGGGCTTATCAAATAACTCCTTTATTTTCTAAATTGCTGCAACAAAATTTCAGACATTTGTTGCACACCAAAAATTGCATTTTTTGATGTATCGAACAAGTTCATAGCACTTCCGGTTTGTCCGGAAATAACATGAAATCTCTTATTTAGATAGGGAATCTCATATTTTTTGTTCATATTCTTAATCTACAAGGTGCCCCTAAGCCAATAAT
>JAWQRP010004808.1:0-11430 GCA_033557875.1 Quadriops clusia | reverse complement strand
AACTCATTGATGTTCTTTAAAATGCGACTTTTTCATAGTGGCGCAACCATCAACGCACATTCACCATAGAAATCGCACTCCTTAAAATGGGAAAATTACCGATGGACGGACGGACGGACGTACGTACATATGTACGTACGTACGTACGTTACAATGGTAATTATGTTTGTTGATACGTAAAGTCACAATTCAGAGTAGTATTATTATTATTATTATTAAGTATTATTATTCTTTTATTTTCACATAACTTTCTTTTTAATTTGAAATTTTATTTTAAATTAAATATTACTGATACAATTCTGTTCATAATTTTACCCAGATAATATCCAAATCCCCAACCGTAACGTTGCAATAAATCTGAAAATTACCCTGAAAATTCCCTATATGTACACACTCACGCTGGATTTGACTTCAGCGTCAGTATACTCAGGCTAAACCGAGCTAGAGCCCGCTGATGCGTGGGATTTAAGCCGAAATCCTTTAGAGAAACCCTATCCAAACCGTCACCGCATGTCTGCTGCAAATTGATAATAGTAATTACACTGGCTATCAATAAAATCAATGGGAGCGCAAAATCCTAGTTGCCGCCGTTTGCGTTATTTGCTACATTTTCAATGGAAGAGCGCACTTAAATTGAATTTTGAAAGCAGAAAAGTTTAATTTTTGCAATATTAGGAATTGTTATTATGGCTAATTAAACGAGCCCTTCGTATACATGCATAAATCGAAGACGACTGTTGTCAAACTTTCCTAGTGCCCTACGTATTAACAATCAAATAGAAGTATTATTTTATCGTTAAAATTATTGCTCACCTAATATGCGAATGACCCAATTGCATAATTTTAATACCAGGAAGAATTCACAATAGCTTGTGTCCCGAAACATCTGGAAGTTTTTCTTCAGTTTCTTCGCAAAATAACAACAACAATAGTAATAACAAGTATTAACAATAAGTCAATCAAATCACACGTCAAATATTTTTTGACAGGAAAGTAAAATAGCGTTTGTGATTTGTTTTTCATAGTTTGCGTTTTCTACAGATCACACAATAGTATAGCGCCCTGCAATACCGGCATGTCATTAAACGTCAGGTGAATTTACGATAGCATTTCTTGTCTTAATTTACACGTCTGTTTTAAGTTTTCCAGTGTTAAATGTTAATTTTTATAATAAAATGTTATCCTCGTAATAACGGATAAAACACTTTAACATCAGGAAGTATGTAACAAATGGTAAAAGGTAAGAATCGTTAGTTTTTCAACTTCCTAGTTTTGCGAGTATTCTAATAGTCCCCCTTTTCATCATTGAAATGGTTTAAACGTTATTTTTAATGCAATGATTTAGTAATAATAACTAATCTTAAAAATCATGCCCATATATCTATAGGACCCGAAATAAATGAAGTTTGCCCAAATAAGATGTAGGTACTTAAATCTATATCTGCATTTAATACAATAGTTTTATCTTTAGCACATATTTGTTTAGGTCATGTTGGTTAAGCTAGGTTTGAGTACGTTAATGTGCCGCTCTCAGAATTAGTTTAATTTTATTAAAAAAATACAGTAAAAATCACATTTCATTTCCAAAAGTAATATATTGTGAAGGTATGAAGATAGGTTACACGATTTACTGGAAAGTATTTCCAGTTGTCCAGATGGTCAAGTAAAAGGGAGAGCGCCCGGTCAGAACAATAAAGCATTGTGCCAACAACGCGGCCCTAGTCAAAGAACAGCTAGAGGAGCCCAAAGGCAGCCAAGGTCGCTCTACGGGTCGCCAAATGGCCAAGACCGCTTCCGGGTGCCGTAAAGAAAGTGAAAGTCCCGACGTGAGAGGGCGTGGTCGAGTAGAGGAACCAAAGCTGCCTCATTGGTCGCAAAGAGAGGTACTAATCGGTTGTTATTCCGAAGGAGGGAACCACGTGAAGGGAGTAACTCTGATTGGCCGAGATGCAGCCAGTCAGATTAATAGAGAGAGGGTGAGTCGGTCAGACGGTTGGTCGTGAGCGTCTCGCAGGCAGTCAGGGAGGGACGGTCAGTCAGTCACAACGGTCGGATAGATAGAGAGAGTCAGTCGCAACCAGTCAGATAGAGAGAGAAAGAGTCTCAACAGTCAGACAGAGAGAGTCAGGCAGACGGACAGAGAGTGAAGAGTCGAGTGTTGGAGTCAGTTAGAAAGAGTTGAGGGAGCAGTTACAGATGGTGTAATTATCTTTGACGTGACCTTTGCCTACGAATTCTGGGATGCTACGAAAACAACGAAAAAGGGTTCCAACCAAATACTAGACGATCACAGGTAATTTTAGCCAAATATAGTTTCGGGTTGATTTGAATCTCCCACCTTGTCCGCTTTCGGAATGTTTAAATAAGTGCCGCTTTAGAGCAAATCAGCGAGGTATCCCCTCAAAACGTCACAGTGGTGCCGTGACCAGGATTTGAATATTTCCTTAATCCTGGATTCTCGAAATTAATTGAGAGATTGTTCTTTTCTTCTCATCAGAGAGCCCCCCCCCCTCAAAACGTCACAATATGAGGTATTATCATAAATGCAATTCATGCAGATTATGAAGCAACTAGTTAATGCCCGTGAAAAATCACGGGCAGCCGTGTACACATATATTGTAACGGGACCAAATTTACCTTAATTATCATCAAGTTATTATTGATCGTCGTTGGGGCATGATCGTCTATTGTAAATCGATATTTTACTTGGGCTAGGACTGTCTTACGTTGTGATAATGTAGCAATCAGTTTTTTTGCGTTAGGTACAGCTCGATAAATAGTTAATTCTTTGGTATTGACAATAAACACTCTGTTTACAGGTGAGGGGAATTAAACAATCAAACACATAAAGGTTTAAGATGTCTATTGGGTATAAACGACCACACAAAATTCGATACACAATAACAATACTTTACGGGAACAGAATACATTTAAATATACAGAAGTTATTATTTAAAGATTAGGGGTGCTGGCATGGCCCAAAATTACGACATATTTAATGAGCGGAGCGTTCTGGTCTATAGCCATATCGGATTACGGCTGTGACACTGGAGCAGCCTTGAGAGAAATTTGGGCTATAATTTTTGCCTTCGGGGTATTGAACTTGCTATATGTGTGCCAGAGGGTGAAGATTGAGACAATGAAATGGATATTTGAGATAGGCGCCACCTTGGGATCTACGATATGACCTTAATAAATCGTCGAGACGAATTATTAGAGCCAATCGAAGAAAACTAAATACTGCCTTGTTGATACTATTCAACCCTGATATCAGTGAGTTTACGCAAATACGGAACGAAACCTTTGAGATCAGTGGTGAATACCACGGAAATTCAGCAAGAATTGATATCTCGTCTGCGCCACGCAAAGTTAGCGGAACAAAGAGAGTGAAAAGAAGAAGTGATACGTTAAGTAAGTGACAATGACGTCATCAACTCAGAAACTAAAGGTGGCTCAAGATATGCGTGTTTGAAACGTAAGGGGGGGGGGGGCGAAAAACTGGACCACAATATTTATTACCATGATAATTTATTTATTTTCTTTTCTTGGGACATGAAGTCCTTATTTTAATTAGCAAATGCTTTTAGGTAAAACAATTCATTTTAACTCGACGTTTCGATGTTTGTTCACATCTTTTTCAAGTGTTACATTATTATTACGGTATATGTCAAAACATATATCTGAGAGACCTAATTAATATTTGAATCTTATTATTATTATTTTTACCGAGTACGTTTATAAGTTTATTTGGATAAGATTATTGTAAAGATTGGATAAGTTCTCTACATCATGCCTATCATTTCCAGTTGAATTATTTCGTCTCTTAATATGGATCATAAAAATAAACGAGCTTTTTCATTATTTTCTTTTACTAAAATTTGCGGATTTTTGAAATCGAAATTATGATCGTTTTCTTCACTGTGCTTACTAAGTGCTGTATTTTGTTGATTCTTCCCAGTTACACTTCCAATGTGCGCTTTGATTCGTTCGCAAAAATGCTTTTGGATTGTCCTATATATGACATGTTGCAATCTTTACGTTTAATATTATATACTGTGTGTGTCATTTTTTCTGTGGGGATGCGTGCTTTGAGTTTAGTAAAGATATCTTTTTCCAATTTATTGTTATTTATGTGCGCTGTTCCGTAATTATGGGGTTTAAGTATTCTGTCTATTATCTCAGAAAGGCCTGGGACATAAGGTATTGGTACGTACTTCCTTGATTCTCCAGTATTGTATGTGTTATTATTATAGTGTTTGTAAATCCTTTCTTTTTGAATTCTTGTAATTAGCTTTATAGGGTAACCATTTTCAGTTAGTAATTTACGTACTTTAAACAGAGTTTCAGTAACATTATAGTAGTAGGGATATTTTCATATTTTTTGAATTTGAGATTTATTTAAATTGAAATGAATTTAATATCAGTCTCACTCTTTATTTTTAACAATTATAAATTTTTAATTGTAAAAAACATTATAAAATTTTTATCTTGCAAAAACTTTCCTCAAATACACCCTACGTTAGTCTTACATTGATGGTTAGAGTAATCGCATTAAAAGAACTGTCATTTTGTCTGCAAATATGAATTTTTAGCATGAGTTTGTAAAATGCAAAACATAAAAAGCCATGTTGATTGTTCCCACAAATTAAAAAAAATTAATGAAAAAGTAAAAAACATAAAAGTTAACGAAATAGTTCACTACTCGGCACATGTGTTGTCTAATTATATACCAATGTACTAACACTCAAGTAGACGTAACGGACTCCCACATTTAAAAGATATTGGAAACAACGGACAAAACTTGGATAACCCTTTTGGTATCGTTTGTATGGTTTTCTTCTATTGTATAACATCTACTCTATCCCCCATCAACTGACTCAATCGTAATTGCTATCTCAGCAATTATATGAATACATATACATAATTTAAAAAATGTAAATAATATAGGTAAAATAGCAAAGAAAATTAAAATATTGAATAGTTATATTTGTAATCTTTAATTTCACTCATTTAATTTGTAGTACATATTATAGGCTTCATTTCGGAAACTTCTTTTGTCTGCTAAATATACGTACGAGTATATTTAAATGCATAATATATACGTGCACTCTTAAACGATGTGACGTCTCACCAATCACAAAGCAGTTTTAAGAAAGAATGTTTTATTCAAATTTTAAAACAGAACAATATTAAATTTAACAGATAATTTCTTCTTCACGAACGTTAGTCCAAAGAATAAAAAATAAAATTAACACTTATAATGGTTTCATATTTGTATTATCACTTCATGTTTTTTAAGCCCTTCTTGCAAGTATTTGTTATTTAAGCAGTGCATAATAATCTTGCTCGTAGAGCCGATGAATGACAGTCTGTTGATTATTTTAACCATCGAGTACAACGTGGGAACGGTATTTTAATCCTGTTTCATTTGTTACCCATGTTGTTGTGCGAGAGTTAAAATAGTCAGCGGACTGTCGCAAATTCTTTTTACAGGCAAACGTTATGTCCCTTAATTTAAAATTTGTGTTATAAAACTGACAGTCAGAATGGAACGACTTACCACAAGGATAGCAAATGTTCACGATATTATGTATATTCAAATGATTTTAAAAACATTAAACGTTAAACGGATAGGATTAATAACTTTTTTTGGTTTCGGTTAGTGATGGCTCCGAGTGCTAATGTTATTCAATTTACAAAAACCTGACTTTATTATAAAACTAAACTCAAAATCATGGACGCATAAACATCTTGCCGAGTGCACATACATAAATACATTCTACGATATACTCGTGTTCATCACATAATCTTACTGTATACACAGAATAATCTTATATGTTGTTTATTAATTTAATATTATTTATAGCAATGTAATTTGCAATACATATTTGAATCAGTAATACAGATATTCCCTTTGTATGATTCCCAAACACTGGTTCATATTACTACGAACTTCGTTCAGCATCGTGTTCACCGCATTCATTGTGTTTTTGTCCTGTTTCTAACCTCTATCGTCTTTATCGTAGAATATAAACTCGATCAGCATCGGCTTGATGGTGACAACTTATTTCAAATTTATGATCACAGGCACTTGCTTCTTTGGCTTTTAATACACATTGTCTATTATTTTTTTCTGCTTTTTCTTTGCATGACACTGCTTCCTATAACATTTACATACATATATGTATGTATATTCCACACTTATTGATTTTGTTCCATCGCATAACGTCACTTTTCGAAAATTCGCCAGATTGCCTCTAAAGTTCCAAAGTGGGGGACTTTAACTAACTGTTATTGTATAATTTACACATTTGGCCCCTATTTAGGCCTCAATAGTGCTCTAAGACGCCTAACTCGTTCCTTTCAAAAATGACAGCGGTGTAGATGATAAGCCGCCTACGCTGGAATTTGAAACTTCAAAATTCCGACTTTCAGCTTCAAGCTTGTCTATACGGGTGGTACCCGCGTCCCTTTGGTACGAAACAAATTATTCGCTAAAATAAACGATTAGAGAAAATAATAATTTATTTCGTTGCTTTTTAATTTGTTGTTGCAAGTACTTATATTCTTCATTGCAAAACTCATTGATGTTCTTTAAAATGCGATTTTTTCATAGTGGCGCAACCATCAACACACACTCACCATAGAAATTACACTCCTTAAAATGGGAAAATTACCGACGGACAGACGGACGGACGGACGGACGTACGTAAATACGTACGTTACGACGGTAATTATGTTTGTTGATTTTTATAACATTTATACGAATTTGATTATCATATCTTGTTAATTAAGTGCTTCTCTCTATATCACATCAAGATGTATTGTTTTCTTGATTAAGGCTGTGATTATAAAGTAGGTTTTGTCCGAAAAATCTCTTGAAAATCGAACTCTTCTACGTTCTTAATAAGTCTAAGCAAAACGAGAAATAAAATAAAAACAAACTTTTACCTTGTAAGTGGAAGATATCTGAAACCAATTCCCCTAAATTAAAATCTAAAAATAAAGCGGGAATATTTTATTTTAAAATAATTTGAAAACTTAATAAAAGAACCCTCATAAAACGAAATTTCCTGTGGAAACGGAAATAAAAAAACTGTCCAATATCATCAACCTTTAAGCGCGATTCAATTATTAAAAATTTCGTGTGCATTGCACAGCTATTTGCAATTAAACTCTGGTGGAGAACAGGGGTAGACATAGAATGTATTAGCAATAAAACGAGCAAGCCGCCCACACTGGTTTGATGCGATCGCGTAGGCGGTTCTGCAGTGCCCTTTTTGCTTCTAAAAGTAGCGAGATTTGGTTTGTTACGTTTCGTGCCATCGGTCATTTATTCAAATTAAAATAGCATTAATTCGACTTAAAATGGCATTAATTCAACTTAAAATGGCATTAATTCTGTGAAGTTTCTCTAATACACTGCGGTTCACTACAATTTGCGATTTACCGGTACACATTTTCGTAAATAAAATTCAGAATTCACATTATGGAAATGTTTTCCCCGAATTTCCGTTTGCCCCCGTGGGTTACCATGTTTTGCCTACATCACAGCACTATGAATAAATTCTTTGGGACACTATGAGTGACAAGAAATCGATAACGGTGACATCAATTACAGGGGAGCAATAAATGTCTACTTAAGTTTGAAAAATTCCACTCAACTTTCACGCTTTTGTACGCATTTTGCTTTGGTTCTTATGTATAATATTACTTGCAATTTCATTATCTATTATTCACTAACTAGGTACATATCATTTATTTACATGATATTAATTTGTTAAATATTGCTATTATTAGACACAAATTGGCACCTCTTTCAAAAGGAGTTTCATATGAAATTTCCAAGTGAAAATTTCCATGTGAAAATTTCCAAGTGAAAATCCCCAAGTGAAAATTTCCAAGTGAAAATTTCCAAGTGAAAATTTCCAAGTGAAAATTCCCTCGCAAAACACAGAGTCTTACAAATTCGTTGAACCTTGCAATCTTTTGTGTCGCCTCCGCCAAGACGATAACATCAGCGTGGGCGAAACGGAATTGTGAAGGGTGTCTTTTTATAGCAGCCACCTTTACGGTTCTGAGCATTCCTATATTTACCGCAATAAAAATTACCATACGTTATATTGCATAACATGGAGGTGTTATGCCATTTTAACGGAGCCCTAAGTTACAATAATAATCATTAAATCAAAAAGGGGTACGGTCGTAAATCTGCTCCGTGCAAACAGTCGAGAAAATGAAAAAGTTCAATTATAGTTTGGTCGTTGAGACGATTTGTAAACAAACGGAAGAAGAAAGAAATCAATGAGAAGTTTTTGACGTAATAAAGCACGTAGAGAAGGATTTTCTCGTCAGATCCGCTGAAGGCGCAGACGAGAAGGAAAAAGCTACGTGATTAAAAACGTTGCACAAGCAATTCATTGGCCTTGGTCAGGACTTGAATGGAATTCCAGGGATAAATTTTTAAAAATCCAAAATATCCTCGCTGAGAATAGACACACCAAACAGGTGGGTGCTAATGCCGAAGGTAGTCGTAGGGATCAATTGGAGGGTTAAAAATTATGCCCTTACCTGCAGTAACTGGCGCCCTGTTCAAAGCATCGTCCTATTAAGGGATGCGGTCACAAAATCACAAATTCTTCGGTGAAATGAAGGGTTTTTTGGGTGCACCACCGCCAAAGGTGACTCGATATTTCCAGCTGTTGTGCTAACCTGATAATTTTCAGAGTTCCGGCGCAGACGCTCAAACCCCGACGTTGCGAAGGCGTACGTAGGCAGGGAAAATCGATTGTTGTAAGGCGTCTTTTGGTTGGCTAACGCTAAACGGGACGCCAGCCGTCCATTCAAGGTTTAGCCGAACCTTCGGCGCTCCAAAGAAATAAACAATCACCTTAATTACCTCTAAATTTTGCCGAGCAATCTGCAGGAACTTCTTGTCGTGCCATTCGAAACACTGAAGACTTCTTTATGCATATTCGGGGAGCACTCTTCTTGCAAATTCAGCAGTAACACAGCAAAAGTTGAAAAACGTGTTGAGGAACATATTGTAATGAGAGCGATAAGCTGGATTGTGCACTCCTGCTTTTATCAATCATTGTGGTCGACGTTCCCCTTTTTGTTAAGAACTAACTTTGTTGATAAAGTGAAATATCGCCCACTAGTTTATAATACAAAAAAATAAATTAGTTTTCATTACTTAGGCAACCAACCTTTCATTGGCTTTCGTTTGTTGTGTTACGAGTACTAGGCGAGCATCATCATGTTTTATCGTGTATTATAATAGTTTAATCTTCTTTTCCAACATTATTTTTCCTTGAGCGCCGTCTATAAATGATGTCACGGCTAGAAGGGAGGGAGGAGTGCATAAATTTGTACCATTTTGCGACAGACGGGGGGAAGGGGGTACAAAAATCTGTGACAACCACATTTTTCTTAAATTGAAGGTTGGAAGCTTTCCTTATATCACATATATGTGCTTATATCAACACGTATTACCCACTGCTTAATCTAGATTTATAAAAATGAAGTAATAATTTATTGTGCACGTAAAGTACATTAATTTATATTTAAAATGCACTTTTATACATACGTAGATGCTGCTAGAAATAATACTATAATAACATATAATAAGATACTAAAGATTAGCAAACCTGGGCCTATTAAGACACCAAATGTTTGAAAATAAGTTAACAAAACCTGGGGCTATTAGGATCTAGAGGTTTGAAAGTAAATTAAGGAAACCAGGGGCTATTAAGACACTAAACGTTTGAAAATAATCTAAAGAAAATAGGGACTATTAAGATCTTAAACAAAGGTCTTCAACCTTTTACACTTTTACGAACCCTTAGAGCTCGTGGCTTTCTTAATGAAACCTCATGTTTAACTGGTGGATAAAATAGTTTATTAAAGCTTATTTCTACTCAAATTCGCAAAATTATTCTTATATCTTTGTTTAATCTTAATAAGACAATGGTACCTATTCCATTAGACATTCCTATATAACATGGTAAAACCAAATTTTATATATTCTTCAAGCAGTCGAAATTTACTAGTACCGTAAAATCTTGAGTATAATACCACAGATAACCAGATAGCCCAACTTAATGGGCAATACAGGTATGGACATTGACTGGACTATCAGGTTATCTGTGATAATAAGCAGTTTTTTCTCATTTAATGTAATGACAGAAAAATTGTAAATAAAGTGATTGTGCATCTAATTCACCCCGTAATAACTGTTTTTTGCATTTTAGAAGACAATGCGCATATTTCCTACCGGTAGTGTACATTTGCTGTTTCAAATGTGAAATTTTATTTATTTATTTATTTAAAAAAAATATAAATACTTATTATACACTAACATTCATTTTTCTGAAAATTATAACCTTAAAAATGGAATGCGTATTATATTGAGATTTTTCGGTATGTACATTTTTTTACCAACTAAAATCTTATATTCACACAAGTGTTCCTACAAATTTGTCGTATAGATGATTTTCATTTTATCTCTGATTTCACTGAGCAAATAGTAATAACTCGCGGAATACCTGTCAACGTTCCAGAGAACCCTAGGGTTCCGCGGTACCCAGGTTGAAGACCCCTGATCTACAGGTCTGAAAATAAGCTAAAGAAACCTGGGGCTCTTAAGACACTAAAGGTTTGAAAATAAGCTAAAGAAACCTGGTGCTATCAAGACACTAAGCTTGGTATTCCGAAAGGACATTTGCCCTCTGGGCAAGGTTAATGGTAGATTCACAATGTAATGTACCTGAGCTATGCACCAGTAATATTACATTGTGAACCTACCTTTAACCTTGCCCAGAGGGTAAATGTGCTCTCGGAATGCCGCCCTAAGCTAAATAGTCCAGTCAATAGAGGTCGAAAAAGGTAGGGGACCCAGACAAAGGGTCGGGTAGTTGTGGATTTTTTACATGTTGTTAAGAATGGTTGTTTATTGAAAAATTCGAATTTTCCACAAAAATGTTTCCTCCGCGGGCGCCGCCATCTTGGAAAAACAGTCGATTTTCGGCACTTTTTTCAGTTTTTTGCTTATAATTTCTTTCCTATGCATTTTCTGCCTATAAAATCCAATACAAACTTATGGAGGACAAATTTTCTACAAAATTCATATACATACAAAGTTTTTTTGTACGACCTATAGCAACGGATCTACGGCGCACAGTGGGGAAAAATGGCCAAAAAACGGAAAAAATTATATATCTCGAGAACGGATTGTAATATCAATCTGAGAATGGTCTCATTCGATTTAGGATAAAAAAATACATAAGTTACATATATTGAAAGAAACAATTTTATACGTTACACATATTAAAATATACACATAAATAATACACTTAAAATATACACATAAGTTACACATATATACACATATATAAAACAATACGGTGGAATACGGAAACGAAATTTTTG
>JAWQRP010004807.1:0-11432 GCA_033557875.1 Quadriops clusia | reverse complement strand
AACCGAAAGTAATCTTTTTTTGTCTATGTTTTCTAAATATGCATGTGTATATAATATCAAAATTATTAAAAAATCACTCTGAATCCTAATGTGAATCTGTCTTATCTTGTCTAGTACAACTTAAAAAATATGCGAGAAAGTCGAGTGGAGACCACTCCATATTTATTTATATGGTTCTTTTGGATGTGTATCTCTGTATGTCGGTACAATATCTATGTACATATAATATGTATGTATGTATCGACGTTCGTGTGGATCAGCTAATGCATCCCAGATGAAACAGAAGGACTTCAAATGGTGTATCACAATTTTTTATCGGCGTCCTGCTTTATTTTTATTCGAATGCTGCATCACGCGTTGAAAAGCGCCGTCGTGTTGAGTGTTGCGAGTAATTACCTAATAAATCTGGAAATGGCCGACTGCAGACTGATGTAGATAATGAAGTTGCCATTAACGATTTTCCCTTTGTTGGAGGTGCGCGGCTTTTTCCATTTCGACTGACGATGTTTGTTTCCGATGCATGACAAAGGGCA
Organism: Quadriops clusia; assembly: GCA_033557875.1. Classification (NCBI taxonomy): domain Eukaryota; kingdom Metazoa; phylum Arthropoda; class Insecta; order Coleoptera; family Hydrophilidae; genus Quadriops; species Quadriops clusia. Next base: position 10,899 of record JAWQRP010004807.1, on the reverse strand, counting down.
CCGATTGTACGCAGGGGTGCCAAACCTGTCTGGAGCGAGATGAAATCTGACGAATGTATTAATTAAAGCCAGGGTGAAAAAACTTCGCTGGGAGATCAAACCCTCTTCTCGATCAAACCCCGTTCTCGATAAATCCCTTTTCTCGATCAAACCATGTTCTCGATTAAACCCTGTTTTCAAACAACCCTCATTGTCGATAAAACATATTTTCTGATCAAACCTTTTTCGATCATTTTATTTTTTCGATTATCTTTTTTTCAATCATTTCCTTTTTCGATCAAATCATTGTTTCGATCAAATCCTTTTTCGATCAAATCCTTTTTTCGATCAAATCCTTTTTTCGATCAAATCCTTTTTTCGATCAAATCCTTATTTGGATCAAATCCTTTTTTCGATCAAATCCTTTTTTCGATCAAATCCTTTTTTCGATCAAATCCTTTTTTCGATCAAATCATTGTTTCGATCAAATCCATTTTTCGATCAAACCCCTTCTCGACCAACCCCCATTCCTGCTAAAAGAGTCTGCTGCAATTTTCCCCCTTCAGACTGCTGACTATGCTATACTTTAACCCCTTCATTTGTCCAGATTCAGGATTTATTTTATCCTTATTTATAACTATGTGCACATGTGTAGTAGGGTATATGCCCTATAAGGGTTGTTTCCCTAAGTATATCAAAATTTTTAGTTTATTATGTAGTTACTTATTTACGAGTTAGTTGGTTCATATTTAACTGTTGTAGGTTAAAAACTATACTAACGAGTTGTCAAAAAGTCTATATAGAAAATGTTTAGTCAATGTATAATAATATAGAAACCTATATATACTTACGTATGTATATACTCGCATCGTATGTATTCACATGTTCACATTTTTCTTTGTTTTTATTTTTAATGAAATTTATTTATTTTTTAATTTATTTTAATAACAACACTGATTTTGGTATTTTTAAATAATTAGGAGATTTAACCAAATAATGGATTTTCAAATAATTTTATTCTTTTCTGAACATATAAAAAAATACCTTTTTGTTTATATAAAATTCAATTTAAATTATAAACGAACTAGAATTACATATAATCACATAGTATGTGATATTCATTCTGTTGAATAGTAAAAAATTGTGTCTGTGAATAGTAAAAATTGTGTCAGTGAATAGTAAAAAACTGTGTCTGTGAATAGTAAAAAATTGTGTCTGTGAGTTGTAAAAAACAAATCAATGCCATGTATAATACACAAATTTAAAAAAAAGGGTGTAATCGAAAAGTAAGGGGACATTGAATACATACATAATTTTGACTCGACCTCCGGGGATTCACAGGGCACACCGAGACGCAAAGTAATGTAGGGTTAGCGGACGGCAAGTGTATTTTGGAGCGAGCTTTAAAGTTGAGGGTTGAAGCCCAAGGGAAAAGGATGGCGTCCACTGTTAAGCCTGGTTAATATATAGTTGAATTCTAATTCATAATATGTATACACATATCTATAATATATTATATGGATGATGGTTAATATGAGGACAAAGACTGACATATGGACGTAGGTTAACATGCATATCGTCGAAGGATAATATGGACGAAGAATAATTTATGGACAAAGGATAATACCACATATACGTGATAATACTTATATGAACGAAGAATAATATTTATATAGACGAAGGTTTATATATGAACCAAAGATAATATATGAATGAAGGCACAGATGGATAGATAATATTGTTTTAATACACTTAAATAGAATTCTTAATGTTCAACTACACAGTATCCAAGGTGTAAGATCATAGTTAACACTTATTAAATAAAGCTTTACTTGTTATACATAAAACTGAATGGTTTAGAATCTAAAGTTTAAAACCTTGTGTTACAGAAAAATTTAAACGTTTTAATTAAACCTGTATTTAATAATTGTTAATTGAGATCTTACTTCTTGAATGACATACGACTGAATATTAAACACTCCAGTTAAGTGTCTTAAAAATCGTTTAAAAAGAAAGTTATTAGACTTTCCTAATAATTTAAAAAGAAAGTTATTAGACTTTCCTAATAGTTTTAAAAAAAAGTTATTAGACTTTCCTAATAGTTAAAAAAAAAGTTATTAGACTTTCCTAATAGTTTAAAAAGAAAGTTATTAGACTTTCCTAATAGTTTAAAAAGAAAGTTATTAGACTTTCCTAATAGTTTAAAAAAAAAGTTATTAGACTGTCCTAATAGTTTAAAAAGAAAGTTATTAGACTTTCCTAATAGTTTTGAAAAAAAGTTATTAGACTTTCCTAATAGTTTAAAAAAAAAGTTATTAGACTTTCCTAATAGTTTAAAAAGAAAGTGATTAGACTTTCCTAATAGTTTAAAAAGAAAGTTATTAGACTTTCCTAATAGTTTAAAAAGAAAGTTATTAGACTTTCCTAATAGTTTAAAAACAAAGTTATTAGCTTTTCCTAATGGTTTAAAAACTGTGTCCTATTGATTTTGAAATTGAATTGAATTGAATTGAAATTTTTAATTAAACCTGTAATAATTGTTAATGTTGATGTTACATCTTGGGTAACATACTACTGAATGTTAAACGCTCCAGTTAAGTGTCTTAAAAATCGAGCGCCGAAGGCGCGAGGCGGCGAGCTCGCGAAGCGAGCGAGCTCGAACTTCTAATAGTTTAAAAGCAAAGTTATTAGACTTTCCTAATAGTTTAAAAAGAAAGTTATTAGACTTTCCTAATAGTTTAAAAACTGTGTCCTATTGATTTTTGAAATATTTTTATTACATACCTATAGTTTAAAACTGTGTGGTAGAGTAAAATTGAAATTTTTAATTAAACCTGTAATAATTGTTAATTTTGATGTTACATCTTGGGTAACATACAACTGAATGTTAAACGCTCCAGTTAAGTGTCTTAAAAATCGAGCGCCGAAGGCGCGAGGCGGTGAGCTCGCGAAGCGAGCGAGTTCGAACTCTTAATAGTTTAAAAGCAAAGTTATTAGACTTTCCTAATAGTTTAAAAAGAAAGTTATTAGATTTTCCTAATAGTTTAAAAACAAAGTTATTAGACTTTCCTAATGGTTTAAAAACTGTGTCTTATTGATTTTTGAAATATTTTTATTCCACATTTAAAGTTTAAAACTGTGTGCTACCGAAAAATTGAGAAAATTTAATCAAACCTGTACATATTTAATAATTGTTAATTTTGATCTTACATTTTGGGTACCATACAACCGAATATTAAACGCTTCAATTAACTGTTTTAAAAATCGACTATACTTACTACACGAATGATTATGTAGATAGTATATATAGACATATAGATCAAGGAGAATATTTACGAGTAGATGAAGAAAAATATACGAATATACGTTGAATCCGAATATACGATGAAACCGAATATATGATAAAACTGAATATATGACAAAACCGAATATACAATAAAACCGAATATACGATGAAACCGAATATACGATAAATCCGAATATATGATAAATCCTATTATACGATAAATCCGAATATACTGACGAACATAAACCAGGAGTAAAGGACACAGTAAATTACGTTTCCTCCTCGGGTAACGTATGCACAGGTTTCATAAACGATCATCCCTTTATTAAACGCAATATCTATACCGCCCCGAAAATATTCCCAGGAAGAACTGGATCGCTGCTGGCGCTAGAAACCGGACCAAGAGGGAAAAACGGGAACAATCGCGTCTCGATACAGCAGAAAAAGGACTTGATATATCTACTGTCAGACCAATACGTGCTTGTGTTCCGAAGGGGCCTCGCTGCGCTTTAGGATGTGCCCTCAGGATGCACTCACACGGGGATCAGGGCGAAATATAAATCAGCGCGGAAAATTAAAATCAATAGTTACCCTTTTAAACAACGAGGCACTCTTGAAATATGCATTAACGAATCGAGTATCAAAGTAGAAATAAATAAACGATGAGTAATAAACAAACGATAAGTAATGAACAAACGATAAGTAATGAACAAACGATAAGTAATAAACAAACGAGAAGTAATGAACAAACAATAAGTAATAAACAAACGATAAGTAATAAACAAACGATAAGTAATGAACAAACGATAAGTAATAAACAAACGATAAGTAATAAACAAACGATAAGTAATAAACAAACGATAAGTAATAAACAAACGATAAGTAATAAACAAACGATAAGTAATAAACAAAGGATAAGTATTAAACAAATGATAAGCAATACACAAACGATAAATGTTAATATAATAATGATACTAATATTATTAATATTAATAATAGTTCTAATATTAATAAAAGTACTAATATTAATAAAATTACTAATATTAATAAAAGTACTTACTAATATTAATAATAATACTGATATTAATCAAGATTTTAATGATAAAATTAATAACAATCTTAATAATTAGAACCTGCCTCTCATGAATATTCGAGTGTCCTCGAATGATAATTCGGTGAAAATCTCGCAGGCTTAGACCCCAGCAGGCGCCCTTTTCCAAGGCTGCCCTTACAATGGCCTCCATTACAAAATATTTGCAGAATGTTTAATGATATTTGCATTCGTGTCTGAGCAACAAATACATAAAATTTAAGAGGAAGGGTGTGTCATTTGATAGTTCCTATTGATCATACGTTGCTAGGAAACCACTGCATCAGCCGATATTATCCAGGTATATGTGTATGTCCTGTGTGTAACGCTGTGGCGTATGTGCAGATTTGTGTAAATTGAAATCCTTTTATTTTTATTTCTAGTTTTGGCAGGGGCCCGGCGAATTGGAATCACGGTTAATTCAGCAGCTCTTGATTAATGCAACGAGAAATCAATAGAAACAGAAATAAAAATTGTCCTTGTTGAAGGATGTTTGTCAATGTTCGTTAACGTTCCTGGAGACACATTTAACTATGTATATTTATAATGTAGGTATTTATATTGAATACATACATTTTGCTTATCGTCATATATCTTTATGAGAGATTCTAATGTACTACTATGAAGCTCAATCTTTAAATAAATGAGCTTTGGATCTAGATTTAGAAATATTTTAACATCTCTTCATTGTAGAACTATTAATAACAAACATTTCTCTTGTTTGGAGAATTTTGATATTAGTAATTCGATATCAGTAATTAATTAGTAGTTATTTTCGTAATAATACATTATTTTGTTAATAACACATTATTTTTCTCTCTGTGCAAAATTGCACCCCGTGGGGCAACAACACAGCCAACATTTCACCTCGGATGAATATTCAATTGATGGGACTGGGAGTTACCGTGGTTATGCTTATTACATAATCGGCCATCAATACAGACGTACACATTTTGCAAGGGGGCAGCACGATTCAGCGCCGGGCACCCCTAGTGTTGCCATGGCAACAGCTTCCTCCTCTTAAATCTCTCCGCTTTTCTGTAGTTGATTTCAATTGGCACCGAAATAATGCTACATGGGCCCAGAGGCGGTGCAAGGGCGCCCTCTCGCGGAAAGCCCGGGGCGAACAGGATACACAGGACGAACAGGATCAACTTACGAACTGACAAACAGGACGAACTGACAAACAGGACGAACCGACGAACAGAACGAACCGACGAACAGGACGAATTGACGAACAGGACGAATTGACAAACAGGACGAATTGACGAACAGAACGAACCGACGAACAGGACGAATTGACGAACAGGACGAATTGACGAACAGGACGAGCAAATAAAACAATAGCAATCATCTATGATTTCATTTTTTCATAATATAATGTTAACATATGTATTTGTGCCTAGTACTATTTGGAGCTAGTACTATAGAGAGTAATAGTTGTAAATATAACGTACCTACAATATAAATACGCTCGAAATACAATACCCTTATTTTCCCTATAATCCTAAGAGAGCTGGATAGTTCAAAACACCCCCTAGCCACCCCTCGGCCCGCCACTGGAAGCCACCCCTAGCGACCGCGCATAATGGGGTTGCATCTGTCAGTTTAGGAGGTCGGAGTCTGCGTGCAAGGGTCGAAGTCGCGGTTAGGTTGTTTAAAGAGTTAATATTTTATTAAAGCGTGTAAACAACAAACAAAAACAAGCATGTTTGCGAATTAATTTGGAAGGCGAAAGTGGCCAAATGAGGGCAGCAGAGCGTACCCCGTAAACCACTAGAACGTCCTTCGTGTAAGCAAAAAAAAAACGTATAAAGGAACCTCAAGTAAGTACAAGAGTTAAGTAAGTATAATACAGAAGCATTGTTAGGAGATTAATGCATCTCATCTTGTTTCATTGTCTTGTTTTAAATTTTTTTGTGTGCCTAACTTTATTTTAGATTTTTAGGGAGAAGAATTCAATTATCAAAGTATCAAATTCAATTGAATCTAATTCAACCGAATCTAATTCAACCAAAAATCTCAAGATCAAAAAATAAAATCTTTACAGTACATTACCTGAAAATTGAAGAAAATGAAGTCCTTCGAATGTGAATCGTCCTCCGAAAACGATGAGCCTAATGTTTTGCCAATGCCTCGGACTATAGTCGAACCACCACAATGGTTAAGAACTGGTGGTAACCATGGATGGGATTGGCAAGGGGTAAGCGACAACTTATCAAGTACTACCTTTGTTTAATTTCTTTAATTACTTTCCTGTCCGATACCAATCTGATACGAACCCATCTGATAGAAACCTATCTAGTTATCTATCTGATAGAAACCCATCTGATAGAAACCCATCTAGTTACCTATCTTATAGAAACCCATCTGATAGAAACGCATTTAATAGAAACCCATCTGCTAGAAACCCATCTGATAGAAAACCCATTTAATAGAAACCCATCTGCTAGAAACCCATCTGATAGAAACCCATTTAATAGAAACCCATCTGCTAGAAACCCATCTGATAGAACCCCATCTGATAGAAACCCATTTAATAGAAACCCATCTGCTAGAAACCCATCTGCTAGAAACCCATCTGATAGAAACCCATTTAATAGAAACCCATCTGCTAGAAACCCATCTGCTAGAAACCCATCTGCTAGAAACCCATCTGATAGAAACCCATTTAATAGAAACCCATCTGCTAGAAACCCACCTGATAGAAACCCATTTAATAGAAACCCATCTGGTTATTCGTCTGATACGAAGCCGTCTAATTACAAACCCGTCTATTACCATCCCTTTTGATACAATTCTGTCTTAATAAAGGCCGGCAGCACATCGGCAACCGAAGCAACCCCCGGTTCCTCAACAAACTTCTCGATGGATCACGCAGCCCTTCCCCCCTACGCCCACCACTCCAACGAGGAAACCCAACAAATGCCGGGGCGAAGGACTCCCTTAGGCACAGTCGGCTTAGGCGGCTTTTACTTCCAAGGGGGCCCTGCGAACCTAGCGAGCCATTCAGCACACGGACACTCGGATGAAAACAACCCGGACCCCGGAGTCCCCTCGCTTAACCGATCGCCCCCGAACCGATCCGTGCCGAACTCGCAGCACCCTCCCGGGAAGTCGAAAAACCGCCAAGGCAAAACCGTCCGGCTGAACATCAACGCGAGGGAACGGAGGAGAATGCACGACTTAAACGACGCTTTAGACGAGCTCAGAGCTGTGATACCCTACGCACATTCCCCGTCCGTTAGGAAGCTTTCGAAAATCGCCACGCTGCTCCTCGCCAAGAACTACATTTTGATGCAAGCAAACGCTTTGGAGGAGATGAAACGATTGATTGCTTACCTTCAAGGGGCTTCCGGAGCAGCCGGAATCGTCGCTCCTCCGGGTTTCGATCTCCAAGGGTTCCCGGCAGCAGCTAAATTTCTTCAGCAACAACAAGTTCTTCAAGCTGAGGCTGCCCGAGGTTCCGATGGGGCTCCCGGGGGAACCGCCGGGGGCACCAGTTCCTTATGAGACTTCAAGAAACTGCTCTGAAATAGAAGAAAAGAAAGGAAAAGAAGAAACAGAAACTGTAGAAAAATAAACTAGTCACTCATTACACACTACATTATTTCGAATACTTTTACATATATTTTATATTATATTACGTATTTTATATTGTATTACGTATTTTATATTGTATTACGTATTTTATATTTTTATTTAACTTTTAAACGATAATAACGTATTTTTGTAGTTGTCTTTTCGAGACGTCCAGATGTGGAGACGATCTAGTCATGTTGCCAAAAATGTAATACGTACTTAACTTTTAGTATTTTAATATTTAATAATTTGAATAATAGGTACTAATCCAAGAATACTTTAAACTGAATAAAGTAAGCAATAATTGTTAGACAGATTATATTATAAAATATTTACATACATACTTAATATAGTACATAGTATTTGAGAGTTGTTTTTTTCTTTCTGTATTTATTTAAATCATTATTTTTTATTGTTTATTATTTTTTATTATGTTTATTATTTTTCATTATGTTTATTATTTTTCATTATGTTTATTATTTTTCATTATGTTTATTATTTTTCATTATGTTTATTATTTTTCATTATGTTTATTATTTTTCATTATGTTTATTATTATTCATTATGTTTATTATTTTTCATTATGTTTATTATTTTTAATTTAGTTTCATCCCTCGTTTAAAATATATTTTTGTGTATAAAAGAAAAATAAAGCATTTTTTTTAACATTATTGATTTTTTATTACTTTTAGTCTAGTTTAAAACCGTTCTTACAAATCCCTGCAAACATTCCCAAATAATATCCCTGTTAAATACGAAACGCAGTTGAATTGCTGCTGCCATCTGTGAGTTACCCTTTAAGGCTCCAGTTTAATCAATACCGCGGATAATAAAATATTGTCGTTATCTATTTTGTTTGGTGTCTTCTTTCATCAATTCCTGTATATGCGTACGTGAATTAGTTAGGGCAAACCTCTGCGAAATTTTTAATGATTTCATTCATAAGTTTTTTGTTCGTAATATGGATCCGTGTTCATTCCTTCATTGTTAGGAATTCACTTGATCCTTTCTATTCACTACTTTATCATTAATGAGCTTTATATTAATAGATTGTTATTATATACTCATTTGTTGCATTTCCTCATTTGTTGCATTTCCTCATTTGTTGCATTTCTTCATTTATTGCATTTCCTCATTTGTTGTTATATCCTTATTTGTTGTTTATCCTTATTTTATGTTTATTCATATTTGTTGCTTTATCCTTATTTGATGCTTTATCCCTATTTGTTGCTTTATCCTCATTTGTTGCTTTATCCTCATTTGTTGCTTTATCCTCATTTGTTGCTTAATCCTTATTTGTAGTTTTATCATCATTTGTAGTTTAATCCTTATTTGTAGTTTTATCCTCATTTGTTGCTTAATCCTTATTTGTAGTTTTATCATCATTTGTTGCTTAATCCTTATTTGTAGTTTTATCCATATTTGTCGTTTTATCCCGAATCCTATCCACAGTCGCGTTATCCTCAATCCTTGCCTCGTCCTTAATCCTTCCGTTATCAATATCGATAACCATGTCGCCCCATCACGAGAATCGCAGTTTGCCGCTTGCATACCCTCGGCGATGGTGATAATAAGATGTCTCATTCATTACACGGGGAGTGCTGTCGTAAAACTCGGCCCAATTTGAAGCCGCCTCGTAATTTACGCGGCCGTAAAAAACGTGATGAATAAATTTGATGAAACGCCAGTTCGGCACATAAGAAAATGATCAAAGGGAAGTCGCGAATCAATGTTCCGGGAGTTCGGGACCACTTCGCCCCAATCAGATTATGCATAATTAAAAATTTATGAATATCTCAAAGTCGGCCAGGCGGATAAACGCCCCCGGAGTTTAGGCTTTCGAGAAGCTCCAACTTGGAAAAAGCCACCTACAAGGTCTTTTTCTCTTGGCTTTTGGATATGCTTATTATTACATAATATATTTATATACATAATAAATACGAAAAACTGCACACGAAAATGTTTGGCTGAATATGATACATTATGTAGGTATATTATTTAGATTAAACTGATTAAACTAGATTTAACTGTTGTACTGCACGAACTTCTCATTAAGACTGGTTAATCAAGCATATGATACTGTAGATACTCAATGTTCAAATTGTCATTATTATTGTACAATAATTGATTAATTAATTAATCATCGATACAATTATTGGTTAATTAATAAATTATTAATTAATTATAATAAATTATTAATTAATAGACGATTAATTAATAAATTATTAACTTTTTTTACGAGGTAGGTAAATGTTTTAACTTTCAAACAAGAAATCAATAATAAATCAATAACAAATATATTTAATTATGTAATCATCAAGATTATTATTGCATTGCATAATTATAACGTCTGAATGATTTAGTACATCTTTTTCTTTATTTTCACTTTTTCGTCCTGTACAAGGCGTTGATAGATTCGTTTGTGACTTCTATATCCAAGATATCAAAGAAGCAATTCGTGAATAGCATTCCATTGAATATATTGTAACAAGACTAAATCTTGAATTTTGCGACGCGAACGTAAAACAATGGCTTTCGTGAGCCAAAGAAAATATTTTATTTTCATTTTCGTGTCAGATGTTAATTCAGTGTGAAAATGAGTTAAGATTAAGATAATTAAGATTCATATTATTTATTACCTGCGATGTTTAAATGAGCAAATAAAATGGAATTATGAGCAGCTATTTCATCTCCGTACAACTTTAACGTAAACAACTACGTATTATGTATTTTGAACATGTACTGTTACAATAATATTGATATTAGTTAAATATTTTTTTTATTAATATAATGATATAAGTAGATCGTACTTCAACTATTTATTTTAATGCACAACCGGTTTCGGGTTATATACCCATCATCAGGTGCTAACTACAAAAACATGAGTTATTAAATAAATGTAGAAATAAAATATTACTTATTGCTACTTACAATATTAATTATATATGAAAAATATTTAAAA
>JAWQRP010004806.1:0-11432 GCA_033557875.1 Quadriops clusia | reverse complement strand
AGTTCCGCTTCAAGGCAGGGTCCTTTGCGGGTGAGATACGTACGTAAGGGGGGTACTGTTTACATTTGTAAAAATCAGCTGAGCTAGCTGCCACTTAATAATGAAGACGAAAAATTTTCTTGTTGAATAACACCCTGTATTTAAAGTTTTTAAATTGATAAGTGGGAGAAACAGCTAAAGAAAGATGAAGAAACAAAAGGAGGAAAATTGATGTACGGTAATGCACAAAATAAATGAAACATTAGAAAACGTTCTAAACGCTATAGCTATTTGCATTTGCTCTATTTTAGCGTTTAGAACGTATTTTAACGTTTCATTTATTGTGCGCATGTGTATAGGTACTTGTCCTTTCAGTATGTAATTCATATAATCATGATGAACTATGTATATTATTATAACAAGTTATAGAAATTTAAAAGGTGAATTAGCATCATTTATACAAGACAAAATTTTAACAATTACATTATATAGAGGGAAGGATCTACTACCACTATAGACAAAAGCAGGATTTATCTAATTTGAGAGATGCGAGAAGAAAAAATTCTACCATCTGATATTGATAAAATGCATTCATCGACATTCATTGACCATGTTTTAAATATGCACTGACACTAATATTTGATGTTGTACATGAATGCAACAACAAACATGAACTAAAATTTTATCGGGCACACAAAATACTAATATTAAAGTTTTAAGAATGGATGCTTAAATTTTAAAGTTTTTCAATTCATGAATAACAAAATATATACCTACATTTAAATCAGATATTTCAATAAACAAGTAACCTGATTAAATTTCTGGACATCTAAACTGTCATCCTCACATTGCGTTGAATTACTTAGATTTATATAAAGTACGAGTATTATATGATATGTATTTTGATTTGAAAGGATTGATATGTTTTCTTGTACTGTGAAATATGGAACGGCCTGTTGAATATGTTGAAAGTAGAAAAGTAATTGCTAATTGTATCAGTTTTGATTATTTAATCGTTTGTAGTAATATTTTACATAAAAATCTTTATAGAATAGAAAAGAATCTCACACAATAATTTTTCATTGTTTTGTAAACGAAAATGCCACATTCCATATAAATATTATCTTTTAATGTATCACACGTATTATGCCTTGACTATTTATGTGCGAAAGGCATTACACTTTGACTGGAAGCGTAATTATGGTTACATATAATTTCTATCTTCAATAGCAAAAGAATTTAAATACGGACAGACAGCAATAAAGAATTTGCGTAGCCACAATTACACGCATTTAATTAGGCAAACACAATAATCTGATTGAAGTTGCATCATTTTCTCATAATATCCAATAAAAATAATTTCGAAATTGTGGCAATTTATTTTATTTTTCTGCTTACTTAGTTACTTGGCTCAACGTGATTTATTTAATTGCTAATGCGTAGTAGGTTGTTTAAAATTAAATCGCTTCCCAGCAGTTGAGATATTAAGTAACGGGTATGTTTAATCATAAACGATGAACGTATATACACCAATCTTTTTAAGAGAAAGATATCGACCGAAAAAAGCTATTGTTAGTTGAATTCTTATACCCAATTTATTTTTTTAATGCAACTAATTAATTTAAATTAATTAAATACTCAGCGGCAATCTCCATGGGGGAGTAATTAATTTTGAAAGTTTATTGTAACAATTAATCTGGCACGCAAAGCCTTATGCGGCTTTAGTTCTGTTGAATAGTGAATTGAAAGAAGTGAATTTGAATATTAACACCTATATGCTCTGATATTATTTCATTCCGTTATATAGCAAGACGTGATATGTGCAATGGCTTCTAACGCCCACGACTATAGTTCAGACCCAGAGCTAAGAAAGAAACATGAAATTACTAACGTGTGCCAGCCTTATAGTTAATAATAACCTATAAAGGTCTCAAAAATGGGGCATAACTTAAGTGTCTGCCGAAGATACGCTTGAATGCCCATGGAGTTTAAAATTGTCAGATTGCAACATCCAGAAATAGATACATTCTGTATCAGTTTCATCTGATATTTATGGAAGCTAACTTTTTATAATAATTTAAAGAAGAACTCTTCTTTGTTGTGAGATGCAAAGTCACGAATGTACATAAATAAATTTCCTATCACAATGCAGGAAAATGAGATGACTCAATTAATTATGTTGTTTACGTTCATATAGCACCATTGTGCACGAAACGGTCGAGGGTGTGGTTGGAAATAGAATTTACGTAAAGTTATATTTTAAAGTGAAGCATAATGAACTATGAACATATTTCATGACAATCTTCATTGAATTACGTACAATAGGATCTTTATTAAAAATCGTGACCTTATTGCAGAGTCATGCTAAATAGGTACGGAAACCGTTACTCTTACCACAGATACCTACATATTTGGCCCATGTTTCAAAAGACAGTTTGGAGCAATCAATTACCAATTTATCGTGCTTACACTCTGTTGGAATGTGAATTACAAATAGCAATTTTTGTTGCAATTTAAATTATAGTAGTAGTATTTTCTCAAATTTGTGAACATAACTAGGAAGGTCAGTAAAGGAGCTTTAAATTAGCAATTGTAGGAGATGTGGCGCAATGGTATTTAAATATAAATAATAATGGTTGTATGTAAATTCGACAGTTCAGCAACCGAAATTTGCGAAATTGCGAAAGCAAAGAGCGTTTATGTTTTTATTTTAGTCATTACAATGCTAGTTTCGATGTTCAAAGTTGTTTGAATTTAATAGTAAGTAGTTATTTCGAAGATTTCCCAACCAAGCTAAAATAAATTATATGCAATATTGTTTACATAATAACTGTATATTTCATGCAAACTATAAATTGCAGTCACGTTCAAATACTTCGTGCTTTTTAACTGAATTATTCATGTTTCTATTTATTTTCCGCGTCGTATTTTCGGGATGTAAATAAACGTATGGAACGCAGCGGGGACACATAAGAAATTTTATTGAATGAGAAGGTTGTGTATTTTGACACTCATACTCGTGAAAATTAAAAAAAATGTAGGTAATTGGTTAAAAGTGACAAATGAAACAGTTAACCTTATAGCAAAGGAAAAGGTTAAAAGGAATCAAGTTTTAGGTTTAATTTTGGTCTCTTTTTTTGAAGTATAAAATTGTAATGGCACCAATTATTCTTATGCAAATTTAATCTGTTTTATATCTATTTGAGGCATGTATATTTTTAACAAAGGAACATATTATATCCATTTAGATACTAAAATACAAACAATGGAGCTAATAATTTCATCACTCATGGTTAGTAGATCACAAGACTGCTTGCCACTTACTCCCACATGACAATAACACAATTAACCAGTCGGCAAGAGAGAAATGATATTATCGTAAGAGCAGAGCATGGGCAATAGGAATTTCAGTATTTATCGTGAGTTTCGTAAAAATCGCAATTAGTTTAATAGATACTAACAATGTAAACCTACCAATCATTCCGAAGCCATTTATCGGTTCGATACAGTGTTTGCCTATTTTTGGCAAGCGATTTCGATAACCTGTTATTGCGATTGTTATGCAGATTGTACTTAGGGTGTACTATGAATGATATATCTGGACGTGTGTATCTCTGAAACAAGGTTCTAACCTGATTTAAATAACGTATCAATTTTGTTTTGTCATTTCTTAAAAAAAGGTTTACAAAGTTTGTTGGCGCAACGGATATCAAAATTAATCCAATTGTATTGGTTAGAACTTTTTTTGCGGAAAAGTTCTTTTGCAATACATTGAATGATTTGTTTTTGACGTGATATATGCAGGTACATGGACTCTAATTTGTGACAGGCGTGTTAATAAAGTTGCGTCCAAGTTAACTGAAATGAATTGCTTTCTCCACATTAAAAATTACACGCGTTTCAAACTTTTAACAATACGGTGATGGTGGTCTGCTGCTTTAGGCTGTTAGATAGCATCTATTGTCCGCACGTCTTCCTTGACGCTAACTTGGGAAATTTTATTAATTTGCCAATTACAGTAACTTAAGGCCCGCATTGCAAAAGTAAAAATGCTTTATACAAAATTTCATGCGTTGTCACGTAGCCTTCAGCTTTTCAATGCTGCGCTTTAATTATGGGATCATTTCTTATTTATTGTTCGTTTTGCGGGGATTTTTATTGTTTTCACGTTCATCTTGCAAAATGCCGGCTCGCAAGTGTACGATCTCATATAAATTTGGTGAAATTTTAATGTCAAGGCGTTAACGCAAGGGAAGATTGAATTATCTCTTTGTTTTTTCACCTAATTAAGCAATTAGCGTGAACACGACAGTAGTTCACATATGAGCAGCATTTCAACAAGCAAGAGTTACGTTTACCGATATTTATGTAACTTTCCTTTTATGTGTAACAAGTTCTCATACAATCAGCGTTGAATATTTCCTTATAGTAATGCGGCCTGCAGTTGAATTATTTAAGTTCACATCGGCAGTGCAATACTATTAGTGATTAATTTGCAAATTTGTGCCAATAAGTCATCTGGCATGAGAAGTACAGTATTATTAATGTCTTATAATGTGTACTGGAGAAATAACTAGATATTTGTAATTGCTAATGTAGGTATGTACATTTTATAATCACTAATTGATGAGGTATGGGGGTAAAAAACGAAAGAAAGGCGAGCTTATTAGAAATAAAGTCGTTTCAAAATTAAAGTGAAAATATCAGTGAAAGTTTTATGGTTCGTTCGGAACTTATAGCGAATTTTACGTGGTGTTATAAATCATAGCGCATTTAACAATAAACTGCACCAACGAAATAATTAATTGGGAGCCCAGCATTATCCGTAGACATGCAATAAGACAATAACAGTTCGCAGCAAACAAAATGAAGAAATTGTTATGCTCGCTTGTTGCATAAGCCGACCCTATCCGGAATAAGCATGGGCTTATGCATTCTCATAATTTTTCCATTAGCAGAACCGCCGTTTTAAGACATCTTCATAATTCCGGGTCGCTGACTGGTGATTTATTAACTAGGATTTTTATATGCAGTAAATAACAAAGTGGAGTTGAAGTCCTTGTTGTCACGTAATCCGCCGGCAATTTATTATTAGCGCACTTGGGGGAAATAATTCAGGGCGCGAACGACCTGAAAAAATCTTGTTGAGCGGAAGCGATGCCCGGAATTAGCAACAATAAAAATTCTTTGTTTTAGTTTTTTTTACACCGGGTGCTTGAATTTACAATTAAATCACTCAGCGTTAATTTCAGAGACGCGGAGACGGTTTTCTGCTTCTCTACGATTAACTATTATAGACTGATTAAATAGATTTTTTGGGAACATTTCATTATATTAACTTGTCCCTAATTAATTTTATTAATATAAAAAATATTTAAGATATACTATAAAAAAAATTAGGATGAATTATCAGGTAAGTAAATATATTCTCACAGCGCAGCGACAGCTAGCAATTTTTTTCCACACATAAACATACATATGCAACGTTGCAGTTATGACAGTTACGCCACTACAGCTTCAATACACTAGGATTTCTTCCATGCGAGAATACCCTTTTGTAATTCTTGCGCTTAGATACTGATCGCACGCACAATGGACATACCATGCTGACCTAAACATGCCATTAACAACAATGATAGTTATACAATTCCACAAGAATATTTGATGTGGTGGGAATCATATAAGATAGTAAATATATTTCATAGAGCACTGCAACTGCGAACTTGATTCCATTAAGTTATCCCGCCCAACCACAGCCGCCTGCATCCTATGGTTTGAATTATACAGTGAAATGTTGGAGCCGCAAATTTTTATTGTTTAATTATTGTTACCTCTCTTTATATTTTGCGTGCGCTCGTTAACGTTTGAAGTGATAATTAGTGCACGTGAGCTGCTATTCCGCCGCCTCCGCTGCTTCCCCAGCTGCATCTGCAATGTGGAATATTCAGTTTTCGGTGAGTTACCTTTTTGTTTTTTTTATTATTTCATATTCCGCATGAATTTGATAACGTGGAAGAAAATTACTCTTGTGCATTTTCCCGCTTTGTGGGCTTATGAAAAGAAAAACGCTGCTTCGCTGGGAATTATTTGTTATTTTTAAAATATGTTTTTCTGCGTGTGTGTGTACCTACGTTTCATGTCATTAATTAGTTCTGTTCGTATCCGTGGATATAAACGAAAGCATTGCGAATAGTCATTATAAAATATTATATTCAGACGTAATGCTGGAAAAGTACTTTAAGTAGAATATAATAGGGATTTATTTAATTCAATGTTTTTGATGTGAGATGGGAATGAGTAATAAAGAACAGAATGTAGTGTTTAGGCTGAATATGCAGGATGTTCTGATCTTGGTGGTTACAAGGATTAATCTTTATTATTATAGAGTGATGCAGCAAATGTATCAATCAAAGAGGTAATAGAATTAATACGGAAAACCTGAAAAAATTTACGCCTCCAAAAATATTTATTTTCAAATTTAAAAATTGCAAATTGGCATACATTGCATATCATTATCACAATTCTCTATTTTGATATGGAATAAAAAATTTAAATGGTTTTTTAATTCATTAGAATTTAGCTGAAAAATTATGGTATTGACACTTCTTTTAACATGAAAAATCATTTGTATTTAGGCATTTATTCTTTCTCTCTCTCTCTCTTCCTCTCTTTTAATAAAAGTCTAAAATAATGTTCATCTTCAGTGTTAACTAACCAAGTGAACTTAAATTGAAATAATGCATATTACCTACCTAATCAAATTTAGTACTTCTGAAAAGTTTAGTTATTAGTTTTCAATAATTACAACAAAATTTATTCCAATTACAAATTCAAAGTAAAGGCTGCATAGGGATGGCCCTGAACCCAGTTACGCCAGATGAGGCAAGTCGAATGAATAAGTAAGTAATTACAGATATGCATTCAGACATTGTTTAATTAAATTAAGAAACTTACAAAAGATAAACTCGGCGCATGTTGAAGCGAACATAAGAGATTTTCATATGTAATCTGGCATCGTGTGAACACCTCATTATGTTTATTGGAGTCGGAAACGGAATTGCGACATGCATGTGTCGAGCAGCAATTTTGCGCAGTCCCAATTAGTGTACCTTTAACTGGCGCATTAGCAGGGGCATGCATACAAATTTGAAAATTGAGCGGACTCAAATATTCCCAGATCAGTCTCGATGGAGGCGGCTAATTGAATTTTTGTTGCCTTCGTTCCGCCAGGACTTAATTAGTAGCGGACCTGCCCTCTTTCATTACTGTCCGCATTCATTAGCAAATCATTATTTGTTCTTACCTTTTGCAATAATAATAATAAGGATTTAATTTGAGGGTGGTCGGGCGCCGGGCGCGCTCAAGGTAAACGCTTAATTGTCTGTATAATTACTGTAGACGCAGCTTAACATAATATTTTATTACTGGAAACAAGGTGGTTTATAATTATATTTATCATTAGGTACTAAGTACTCTACACGCTAAAAATGAAACTGTAAATTTACATGTAGGATATGATGAAATATTATGCACTGCACGTACATGGAATTTTGTGTAAAATTATCAACACTAACATGGAATATTTTCAGTACGTCATCATGTAAAATTACAGTTCATAAGTGAAGTTGTGTACTTCTGCATGTTATGAAAAGGTAAATGAATTAAGAATAATGTATGAAATAAGTATGTATAATGTAAAAACATAATGTAGAAATACAAGGTATTCTATAATAAACATAAATCATTGTTTAGACGTAGGTACACTTTGAAGGATAGAAACTGTACTTGCAGTCTGCTCGTATATATCTGCAATAAAGTAGAGAAAATTGTTTTCATAGCGTCAAAGTTAAGGAAATCTAAATTCTTACCTGTTGTGTAGAGAGTTCTTTTGCAGCACAGTAAATCAATGAGAAACATTGATAAAGTTCACAACCTAATACGGATGTTGAATTATGCACTAATAATAAAAGAGTCCTATAATTCCTGCACATCCAGAGCCGCGCACGTAGTGGGGAGTATAACACATGATCACGATGAGAATTCCATGGAATATTTCTTAATTTTACATCCTTGTAAGCAGATTTGCGTAAAATTACATTTTTCATGTAAATTTGCATATATGCAACTGTAATTTAATAATTACTCGTGTGGATAAGTAATTGTACATGTCCTATAATGTAAAATTGCAATACCGTTTTTAGAGTGTACAAACACAAATATCCCGGAATAGAATCAAATTGTTATATGTGTTGTAAAATGCTCGTTAACAGACTTTCATTGTTATTTAATATTCTAAAGTGTATATGTACTGATTTGTTTTATAATAGTTTTTAAATCACACATAACTGTTTTATAAAAGTCCATCTTTAGTTTACCATTTTATAACGGGTTTTGATTATATTACAACACTTGAAAATTCATCTTTTACTTGTTAAAAAAAACATGATAGGTTTGTGTTAGATATTCAAATAATTGTTAAAGAAATCCGCGGGAAATAACAATTAATTGCATTATATTAAAATTTCACAATTTAGAAATGTAAGTTTAGTTGTTTTAATAAGACTTCAATTTGGGGAAACATAAAACTACTACATTAATTGCCAGTTCTTAAATCGTACTAAAAAGGGAAGCAATTATTGCATTAAGATTGTTGGTTATCGAATTTACAATTTTAAACGAGAGTGATTAAACTTTTTGAGAGCATTATATCTAAATTTACAATTACATATCCCCCCTACATATTATTACCTGCTTCAGGGGGCATCATCAGTCAAACGGTGGACGATGTTGTTGTTAGTAATTACCCTGGCAGCCTCAATGTGCCTGTGCTTGGAAGAGCCCGAACCGGAAGTGCTACTGCCACCTCGTAATTTCAACCCTCATCCGTACGAGGCCGGATATGATCCTGGAGCCAGGACGAACGGAAACACAGGCCCCGTTCTGTTCCCCGAGACACCGCCCTCTGGTTTGGCTGCTAATGCTAATGGCTACGACGATAATGGCCTTGCAAATGTCATCGATGTCCATCCCTACGCCACGGTGGCGTCCAGGAAAAAATATAGACAGGGTGGTCGATGGAACAAAGAGGTAAATTATCCTTTATTTATTTAAATACTAGACATGCTCACATTACACAAAATGTATCTAAATTTACTCACAAGTAATGAATGTGCCATATTTTACCAAAACCATTTTCTTTGGGCCCTGGTGTTAAGCCCGATATAGTATTGATCCCAGAATCGCGGCCTTGCCGAGTTCCCCGCGTATTATCTTAACGTGAGTAAGCATACGACACAATTTCAATTTTACACGCGTTTTATAGCGCAGAATGTTTTATATCCTCTTCGCCGTAGGCTAGATATGGCTCCGCCGTCGAGCGGGCCAGTGTGGGGTTAATAATTTAAATTAATGGAGCGCCGTGATAATGAACAGATTATTCCCGAAAAAAGGGATAAATTTTGTATAAAATATTCATAAGGTCTCCAATCCCCGCAGCAGGAGGTTTCACGGGAAATTCGACCGCTAACGAGTCCCTGATTCTCTGTCAATACGAACGAATGAAATTTTTAGCGTTTCCTCTTAATGAAAATGGAAAGTGACCGATAAATAAATGATCGATACGGCGACCCTTTAAATCGCAAACGGAGTATAGAGGGGTCAAGAATTCGGAATGTACTGCAGGGGCAAATGCCTCTACATTGTAATTAGTAATGCGTAATAAATATACATAGCACATGTTACAGGTATACCTGGCGACGGTAAGTAGAGCAAATAAACTCGTGCAAATTCGATAATTGGACGGCAAATACAAATGAATTTTAAATTACGAATGCGAACAACTGCATATTGGCAGCGCTGAAGAACTAATTAATAATTTGTAATGTGCTTCAAATATTTTATTACCATTTTCATAAGCACGTTGGCCAAATAAAGTGTGGCTATATTGCCATTTTGATAATTAATTGCAATTCAAATATACTTTATGAAAATTGACAAATTATTTTGTCCAGTAGTTTGCTTTATCATAATGAAAATTAATACGTGAATTGTATATATGCTTGTTTTTAGTATAAACTTTTCGCGTGCGTTTTGCTGTAATGAAATATTATTGACTTCAAGTCAATACATTTTTGTGTTGTAATTTAATAATACTGTTTAATTAATATTTAATTCAATGTATTTGTGTATATAATTACATATATCTACGTGTAAATGTAGTCAACTTAAAAATATGTGCGAAATTACTTTATAATCCGCAAAAGAAAATAATATATTTGAGACAATAATTAAAGATTATGAATTAATTTTTATTTGAAGAACATAAATCTGTTACTAACAAATGCATTAAGGATATGGAAAAAAAGGTTTTTTGAAATGTCTTCCCAACGGATTTAGACAGAATACACGATGAATAGAACGAAGGTGTGTAAACAAATTGAACAATACTTTGGACGAAGCGAAGAAAACAAGTAACATGTTCCCGGTCGTATTCCTCCTAATGCGATTTATGAGCTGCGTAACATTATTTATTAATGGCGTTTACGATGTGAACTTTGGCGCATGTAATTGTTTCGCGTGAACTCCTCGGAACATCCATAAAATCACGCTTTTTACAGCAGTTACATTATTATAATTGCGGTTCAGGTGATAAATAGTTCGGCCAATGTAATTTATAATCTCGATTCACGCACTGATAGGTATGTGCTGTGTTGTAATCGCACACGGTAAACCATGAACACCTTCCACAAAGGTTTCTAATGGGACGCCTGTGGGCGCCTATGAGTTATGGGGAAAAATCCACATGCCTCTAACTCTACTACTATATTATAATGCTCGCATAGTTGGGTAAATTGTCGCCGGATATGGACCAGAAATTAGTTCAAACTTGATTAGCGTTGTGATATGCATACTACAGCGAATGAAATGGCACAAAAACAAAATAGGACTAAGTAAAATCACACATTTTTGGAATCTTTTAAATGTGTAAACATAAATTATGAGTGGAAGCCCATCAAGTATACATAGACGAGGGATAAATGAATTTTTATTACGGAGTAAAAACCTATCACGTTATGTTTAAAAAATTTATTTCTTATCGAATTTCTAAATTTCTACTTTCTAAATAAACTTCTTGCTTTTAGATTGTTGGGCAATATATAATATTTTTTAGAATTTTGTAACATACAAAAACCTTTCGTCGATAACCTTCTTAGATTAAGAGGCAGCTAGCTCACGTGATTTTTACAAATGTAAACAGTACCCCCCTTACGTACGTATCTCACCCGCAAAGGACCCTGCCTTGAAGCGGAACTCTTCTAATGCATCACTTTAAATGTAAACAGATAAAGATGACAAACCTATGATCGAAATACCAGATTTCGCACTTGGCAACCCAGCAATTTTTTGTCCCAATTGCCTCGCAACGAGCAGTTGTTATTAGGTTCTTTCCAACA
>JAWQRP010004805.1:0-11433 GCA_033557875.1 Quadriops clusia | reverse complement strand
ATTCCAAATATACTGAATATAATTTCAAATATATATATATATATATATATATATAATAAATACATTTGTTTTTAACAAAAATTTAATTTTTGAACAAAAATTTAATTTTTTAACAAAAAATGAAGACAAAATACGTTCAATTGTTATTTTGTCTGAGATAGCAAGTAACCAGGAAATATATGTTCAAAAAACTGTATTTTTTTTTAGTATTTTTTAAAAAGATAGTATTTTAAGAAAAAGTCGTTTTTTAAAGGAAAATCGTATTTTAAAAGAAAATCGCATTTTAAAAGAAAATCGTATTTTAAAAGAAAATCGTATTTAAAAGGAAAATCATATTTTAAAAGAAAATAGTGTTTCAAAAGAAAATCGTATTTTAAAAGAAAATCATATTTTAAAATAAAATCATATTTTAAAGGAAAATCGTATTTTAAAAGAAAATCATATTTTAAAGGAAAATCGTATTTTAAAAAAAAATCATACTTTAAAAAAAATCATATTAAAAAAAATCGTATTTTATGAAAAAATCGTATTTTAAGAGAAAACGTATTGTAAGAAAAAATTTGCATTCTACAAGAAAATTCTCATTTTAGTTCATATCATTTTGTATTACGTATAATTCTTTGAAATTCGTATCATTTTTTTTGTTAATTCGTATCATTTTTTTTTTAATTCGTATCATTTTTTTTAAAATTCGTATCATTTTTTTAAAATTCGTATCATTTTTTAAAAATTCGTATCATTTTTTTAAAATTCGTATCATTTTTTTTTAAATTCGTATCATTTTTTTTTAATTAGTATAATTTTTTAAATAATTTGTATCATTTAAAAAAAAATGGTATCATTTTTGTTTAAATTTGTATCATTTTTATTTTAGTAATTATTTTAAGCATTTTATTTTACTTTTTGTTTATTTCGTTAACAAGCTTCCTAGTTGCATTTACTAGTAATTTTATTTTGCATATTCTGTACCAAGCCACCTTTTGCAAAACTTGCGTAGAACATGCACTTAGTTGGACACCTAGTTTAGTAGCGAATATTGCTGATTTCTCAAAAGAAACAGTTTAAAGCAGAGCTGCTTTTGTGACAAAATTTTGCGACATTTCACAGTATGTAGATCAGTAACTTCCACGCAGTGGTAAACCAGGACCCAGGCTAACAACGAATTTATTCGACAGGCAATAAACCTTTACTGTCTAAAGCTTTAGGCAAACGATCTCAGGGCTTACTTTCACATTTTATCCTGTTTGTGCTACTGCTTCTGTGTGAAAAACAAATGCGCTGGCTTTGTCATACGTGCCACCTTGATACATGTCGATAAGTACCTCCAAATATCCTAACGTCTCTTGCGGTGGCATTCCTAAACTACTTTTTATATTATAGAATTATACAGATACACACCTTCGCAGATATATTATTGTAAATGTGCTGGTACAGATTTACATGATATACTGGTATTCTTGTACAGAATTACCCCTATGGATATACGTGTACAGATACACTTCTACAAATATACTGTTGCGGATACAGTCCTACAGATATACTCGTACAGATACACTACTACAGATATACTCTTACAGATGTACTCCTACAGTGATAGTCTTTCAGATACACTTCTACAGATATACCTCTACAGATATACATCTACAGATATACCTCTACAGATATACTCCTACAGATATCCTCATACAGATATACTCCTACAGATATACTCCTACAAATATACTTTTACAAGATGTACCCATACCGATACACCCTTTCCAATACATTCCTACAGATATACCTCTACAGATATACTCCTATAAATATCCTCATACAGATATACTCCTACAGATATACTCCTACAGATATACTCTTACAGATACACTCCTACAGATATACTCTTATAGACATACTCCGATTGATTTATCCCTACTGATTTACCGTTGCAGATACACCTCTACAGATATACCTCTACAGATATACATCTGCAGATATACATCTACAGATATACAGCTACAGATATACCTCTACAGATATACTCCTACGGATATACTTCTACAAATATACTTTTACAAGATATACCCATACCGATACACCCTTATCAATATACTCCTACAGATATCCTCATACAGATATACTCCTACAGATATCCTCATACAAATATACTCCTACCCTTGCAGATACACCTCTACAGATATACCTCTACAGATATACTCCTACAAATATACTTTTACAAGATATACCCATACCGATACACCCTTACCAATATACCCCTACAGATATACTCCTACAGATATCCTCATACAGATATACTCCTACCCTTGCAGATACACCTCTACAGATATACCTCTATAGATATACTCCTACAGATATACTCCTACAAATATACTTTTACAAGATATACCCATACCGATACACCCTTACCAATATACCTCTACATATATACTCCTATAGATACATGATTACAGATGTATCACTTACAATACATAAGTACTTACCAATCACTTTTTGATAATTAAATATTAAACTCGCTTAACCCGGTGTTTCTTGTCAGCTATATAAATGTTTATAAAAAATTAGACTTGTCAAATATACATTACTTTTAATATTTATATAACTTATCAAATTTATAAAACTTGTCAAATTTACATAGCATCAAATTTATAAAACTTGTCAAATTTACATAGCATCAAATTTATAAAACTTATCAAATTTACATAATATCAAATTTATAAATCTTATCAAATTTACATAGCATCAAATTTATAAAACTTATCAAATTTACATAGCATCAAATTTATAAAACTTATCAAATTTACATCATATCAAATTTATAAATCTTATCAAATTTACATAAAATCAAATTTATAAAACTTATCGAATATACATAACATCAAATTTATAAAACTTATCAAATTTACATCATATCACATTTATAAATCTTATCAAATTTACATAACATCAAATTTATAAAACTTATCAAATTTACATAGCATCAAATTTATAAAACTTATCAAATTTACATACCATCAAATTTATAAAACTTATCAAATTTACATACCATCAAATTTATAAAACTTATCAAATTTACATAGCATCAAATTTATAAAACTTATCAAATTTATAAAAGTTATCAAATTTACATTACTTATCAAATTTACATTAATTATCAAATTTACATTACTTGTCAAATCCCCAATGTAGGCACGTAATTTACCTCCTGTTCGTAGTTAAACGTTACTGAACTTGTAGGTTTCACTACCCCTTTGAATAATACATATCACAAGTGTTTCAAACCCCAAGATAATGTTCGTACCCTTTATAATATTATTAATTATATCGGGTGATTACGTTGTTACAAAATTATTACAAATATATAACTACATTTTGACGAGCTGCTTTCTCTTGATATCATCCTGTATATACTGTTGTCCCTCGCTGCTACATAATTCTGGTGAAATTTGGACACATTATTTACATCAGGTAGATACTGATATAGTCACTTTTTAGTTCTATCAGTAACTTAGTTATATCAGTAACTTAGTTATATCAGTAACTTAGTTATATCAGTAACTTAGTTATATCAGTAACTATCTACTTATGAGGTAAATTTAAAATTTTGTTAGAAATTTTTTTGTATTTGTCACCATTAGTAGGTATACCGAATTGTAAGTAGAAAGAAAGGGAGTAACCTTAGTTGTAGATCATAGATAGTAATGTGGAGCCAAAGAGTGGAAGATCAAATAATTTATTTGAATAAAACAACAAATAAAAAAGCCAAGAAAGAAAAGATGCCAAATAATTTAAGTCACTAAACAAAAACAAAATTTTAAATTTACCCTTAGGTTAGTCAAATAACTGAAGATACACATTTATAGTAGGTTGATCGCTTAAAAGAAAACAACTCACACCCACAGAATCAAGTTACTTGAGTGTAACGACCCGCCTCTTACAAATGCGATTCAATTTCGAATATGATTTTTATGTGAAACATATATATAGGGTGTGGAAAAATGTCCCCTCTTTAGTGATTGTAAGGGGGTCGAATTTTTTCACACCTCGTATACCGTATCTTCATTACCACTTTAGAAATGATCATTACTAGTTTAGGAATGATCATTACTAGTTTAGGAATGATCATTACCAAGTATGATTATTGCCACCTATGATCATTGCCACTTATGATCATTGCCACTTATGATCGTTGCCAAGTGGTTACGATTAAAGTTACAGTTTTTGTGGGCAGGATCAAAATATCAACGAATTTTTGATCCTGCCCACAAAATCTGTAACTTTAATCATAACCACTTATGATCAGTGCCACTTGTGATCATGGTCACTTTAGAAGTGATTGTGACTACCTTAGAGATAATTGTGGATACATTAGAAACGATTGCAGTGGTTTAGAAACTATTGTGGCTGATTTAGAAACGATTGTGGCTGATTTAGAAACGATTGTGGCTGCTTTAGAAACGATTTTGGCTGTTTTAGAAACAATTGTGGCTACTTTAAAAATGACAATTCCTACCTTAGAAATGATCATTGCCAGTTTAGAAATGATTACTGCTACTTTAAAAACGATCGTTGCTACCTTAGAAATGATCATTGCTGCCTTAAAAATGATCATTGTTACCTTAGAAATGATCATTGCTACCTTAGAAATGATCATTGCTACTTTAGAAATGATCAAGCTTAAGACTTTCCCAAAGTGAAACTCTTTTAAAGTTCGTACATGCATTACACGTGTTTCAATATATACTTATAGATAAATTTGTGTGTATATGTATTTATGGTGATAGTGCCTTTTGGACATGATTTACTTGCTAACATGGTTAGTCATCATTCACTTAATGCCAAATTTACCGAGTGTGAAATTGTTATACATATACATGATTCTTCCTATTCCTATATATAACTGGATGAATACGTATGTTTTACATACATATACATAATTAGTTGATTTTTGTGATATAGATGATGATAGTAAAAGTAATAATGCTCTGTTCTTGAGACTCGGCAATGGGCCACACGTAGATACACGTTTCGAGCAATCGTGTGTCTGTTGATTGTAACACTTCTTTTTTTCAGCACCGGTGGGTCCACGCACGCATTTCATTTAGAGAGTACTGATTTAGACTATTCGTTCACAAACTTAGATCTAGAGTGCATCGTGTGCGTGCACCCATTGTCGACGTAAACGAAGGGGGCCTTGGAAGTAATTTCTGCCCCCCGTTTACGTCTTCACCTCTTCTCAGGTTACTTAGTAGATCTGATCTATCTTATTCTGTGCACTGTCTATTGTATGTGTCTGTCACTGTCTATCAAACCACTCTTAATGTTACCCTTTACTCTTGAAGGTGATAGGTGGTGAATTGCAAGAGCGTTTGATTCCAGTTCCATACAGCAAGAGCTCCACTGACCAAGCTGTAAGCCGCTTTCCTACAACTTTCTGTCCGCTACGTATTTATATGCCTGCCTGTTTGCTCTTGTTAATTTGTGTTAAAGCCGATTTAGTCACTGCTTCCACATCGTCTTGGGTAGGCCGTAATTACTCGCTTGGTTGCTACTTTACCCGAACCACTGTAAAGAGGACCTGAACTACAGGCAATGGTACCCGAACCTTTGAGAACAATTCCCGAACCTCTCGGATGGTATTCAAAACACTGTTCACAGAACCTGAATTACTGGTAACGGTACCCGAACCTCTGGGAACGGTACTCGAATCATTGTTCATGGTACCTGAACTAGTGATAACGGTACCTGAACTAGTGGTGATGGTACCTGAACTAATGGTAACGGTACTTGAACTAATGGTAACGATACCTGAACTAATGGTTACGGTACCTGAACTAATGGTAGCGGTACGTGAGGTAGTGGTAGCGATACCTGAGGTAGTGGTAACTGTACCTAAACTAATGGTCACGGTACCTAAACTAATGGTAACGGTACCTGAACTAATAGTAACGGTACCTGAACTAATGGTAACGGTACGTGAGGTAGTGGTAGCGATACCTGAGGTAGTGGTAACGGTACCTAAACTAATGGTAACGGTACCTGAACTAATGGTAATAGTAAATGAACTAATGGTATCGGTACCTGAACTAATGGTAACGGTACCTGAACTAATGGTAACGGTACCTGAGGTAGTGGTACCGGTACGTAAACTAGTGATAATGGTGCCTGAGCTAATGGTAATGATACCTGAACTAATGGTAATGGTACCTGAACTAATGGTAATGGTACCTGAAACTTTGTGAACAGTACCCGAACCTTTGATGACAGTACTCAAACCCCTATTTACAATACCTGAACCACAGATAAGGGTACACTGTTAACGAATTCTCAAACCACCGTTATCAACCATCGCCTCATCGAAGAGATCTTTCCGAAAGACGTGTAGAAGCAGTGACGTAATTGTTTTGTAAAGTTAAAGATGAGTTTTCTGTATTTCTTTGTCTGTCGTTATATTCTGCATGCTGCATGTTCTCTTTTACACATGCTCCACAGATGCATATGATCGCTCAAAACGACTGCTCGGCCAAATTTTTATTTCTCAATTCGAGTTTCAAATTATGCGAAACCGCGCCAGTGCCGGTTGCGAAGCATCATAGATTATATGTATGGTGAACACTTACATAAATATAAAGTAAATACATATATAAGTTAATGAATGTTTCAATACAGAAATAATTCAGTACATAAAAAGTATAAAAATGAATGAGTAAATAAGTAAAGTAATAAACCAATAAAGTAATAGTTGAGTAAAGTAATAAATGAGTAAAGTAACAAATAAGTAAAGTAATAACTGAGTAAAGTAACAAATAAGTAAAGTAATAACTGAGTAAAGTAACAAATAAGTAAAGTAATAACTGAGTAAAGTAATAACTGAGTAAAGAAATCACTGAGTAAAGCACTAACTGAGTAAAGTAATAACTATGTAAAGTAATAAATAAGTAAAGTAATAACTATGTAAAGTAATAACTGAGTAAAGTAATAACTGAGTAAAGTAATAACTGTGTAAAGTAATAACTGAGTAAAGAAATAACTGAGTAAAGTAATAACTGAGTAAAGTATTAACTGAGTAAAGTACTAACTGAGTAAAATAATATCTGAGTAAAGTAAGAACTGAATAAAGTAATAATTGAGTAAAGAAATAAATAAGTAAAGTATCAAAATGACTATCGATTCTTTCAAAAATGATTTGTACTCGAATGCTCACAGCTCTATGATGCCTGATTTTTGCTTATACATACCAATACATCATGGCCTCATTGCATATAGTTTATAGTATTGTTTGTAGAGGCTTACATTTTTTTATTACATTTATGATTATTCAATTGTTTAACACGAATTATGTTATCTGCATCTAAGCGATGTGGGTGCGTGTGTGTGCACACGTACACGCATCTACTGTACTGATACATGGACATTCAAGAAATAATTGTACTTAGATTATTTATTTGGTTCCTTTTGACACGTTTATTAGGTTGCTGATTTTGATAACTTTCGTTTGGTTTTTACAAAATGATTAACGAATGATTATTTTTATTTGAAAATATTGACTGCTAGGATGTGTTAATTGCCTTTATTTTTATGTGTTATTAATATTTTTATATAGTTTTTGTGTGTTTACTAATACCCACGTATACATACATACAGGTGGGGCAAAATCACGTAAGCAATTTAACCATAATCTGGTAACGACTGTATGTATTTGACTATTGTTATTCGTGTGTGTTTAAGTGGTGCTCAAACAATATTCAAGTGTGTTTATCTGTAAACAAATTGCAAGTTATATGTTTTAATTTTTCATCACTCGGTATGACAAGGTCCGACTGCTTGCTACCAGTGTCACCGGATTATTATCCCGACCGGCGGAGCCTCCCAATGGGAAATCCGCCGGCCTCGATAGTACTCCACGTTCTCTATTTGTGTTTATTTATACTTAACCGGGGCCCCCGGCCCCGGTTATAGCTTTGAATAGTGCAATCGAAACAATTCAATGTTAAGCTTATACCTGCCTCGGAAATCCAGTACACGGCATGTATGATGGCTCTACACAAATACATTTTGCTCTGGCAGTACTACCAGTAAAAACTGACTGCCTCAAGATTTCACGTGTATGTATGAAGCCACAGCTTCCTTGTGGCATGTACATATATGTTGGTTGCATGTTTGTTTAATGTTACTCTATATGGCACTAGCAACACGGTTCTCGTCAACTACGTCTTCCAATATCGCCCTTTTGTCTTGCCGGTACGGTCTTGTGTCCGCGCTACTTCAGGGACAACGTTGGATCACTTTCCGTGATGTTGGTTTTTGTTTTGCGGTCACTGTTTTATTCTTTCGTTTTTTAAGTACTAGCACGGATAACCCAGACTGCTCATATTAATGGAAGGAGAGGTTGAGAATTTTGTCTCAAAATGGCGACTAGAACTGTGTCAAAATGGCGGCTAAAACTGTCTCAAAATGGCGACTAAAACTGTCTCAAAATGGCGACTAAATCTGTCCGGAAGTGGCGACGAACCGTCAGGTGGCGCGCACTGCTGCTGTAATTGTCGTTTTACGCCATCTAATGAGCTAACGCCCAAACTCGGTCAAATAAATCTTCGCGCCGCTTGTATAGGCAACCGGTAGGTAGTTGTACCGAATGAGCAATCTGGGTTTTCTGTGGTGGTAGTAGTAGTACAAGTACCTCAACCAAAACAAAAAATAAAAAACACCACACTTAACAGTAGCATTAGCAAGAATAATATTAATTGTATAAAACAGACCATTGAGTAGAGTTTCATACGATGCCATCCTGGAGTTTAGCGGACATACTCCTTTAGCCCTACATCATTTGGAAACTTTTATTACGTTAATGTTATTGTACAACACACCATGTGTTACACCTTTTCGTTTTATGTTTATTTATTAATAGTACTTTAATGATTTTAATTTACGCGATAGTGGTGATGTCCCGTGAGTAGAAAGCGTCCAAGGTGCGCCTATAACTAGCATAAAATATTACCTGTTTGGTCCGTACAAGCAAGTAGCGATCGTTGCGGTTAAATGAAAGGGTGCTATATTTCGAATGAGATTCATTGAACTGAAGATGCGATTAAAGTAGATTACAATATTGGAAACGTAGCTAACGGGTAGTTAACGAAACACTAGCAGCTGCACTGCCATCCCACACTAGACTTGAGATGACATGACCGCATGGAGAACCGCTTGCTAGAGTCGCAGTATTACATTGCTCTGTACTGTTCTTTCGGCTGTGCTAATTGCTCGCCACTTCCCGGGAATGTTCTTATTTTAATTCTCCCTGTTTTGTTGTTTCTTGTTCATTTCAGATACGAGTAGTTAATGCTTTCCGTCAGGGCCTAGATGCTCGATACGGCGAACACAGCAATACTTCCCTTGCCGAGGTACTCCGCAAACAGACATCACTCTCTAAGAGGTTGTCCCAAACTTCTTCCATTGAGTATGCCGATAACATCCCAGACGAGTTGACGATTCCCGAAATAGATGTGGAGCGATTGTCCTCCCATAGCCACACAGAGACGGCTGTTTAGCTCCCCGCTCGTGCTCCTCAAACCCTCCCGCCCTCCGCTCTGACCGACATCCACCCGCCCCGACTTACCCGTTCCTACGCCGCCGCCACCGCCCCCGCCGCAGCCTCCGCTGACGCCTCCGCCCCCGCCGACGCCTCCGCCCCTTCCCCGCGCCCGCCGACCTCCAGCTCCCCAATGAGCAGCATCAGCGTAGCGACTGGCCCGCCGAGGACACCTGGACCTGGGTGCTCCTCCCCGCATCCGAATGCGCAACGTACTATTTTTCGTTTCTTACTTTTGTGAATATCCCGTGTATATCATTTTGAGAGTAGGAGCCGAGCTGGCAACATGAACTAAACAAGATTAGCAATAAATGGGCGGCCATCGCGCCACAGCCCATAGCGTATAATTAGGTGCCTAGGTGAGCAGCGCGGTGTTTGCGCTCTCACGCAGAAGGGGGCGCTCCGTCTGCAGTGCACTCTGAACCGGCCCGCCGCGCCTTCCGGGTCTTCCGTCTGTCCGATCGCCCGCTAGCCCGTTTGCTGTATGTCTGGCTGTCTGTGTTCCGACTGGCTGTCTACCTGGCTGCGCGTCCGGCTGGTTGCCTGCCGGACCGGTTGTTTACCAGGGTGGCAGCATCCCGATTGGTTGTCTGTTACGATGGTTGTCTGTTACGATGGCTGTCTGTTACGATGGCAGTCTGCTCTGATGGTTGTCTGTCACGATGGCTGTCTGCCCCGATGGTTGTCTGTCTCGATGGCTGACTATTCTGATGGCTGTCTGCCCCGATGGTTGTCCGTCTCGATGGCTGTCTATTCTGATGGCTGTCTGCCCCGATGGCTGTCCGCTACGATGGTTGTTATTACGATGGTTGTCTATTGCGATGGTTGTCTGCCAGATTGGCTCTCTCCCCGACTGGTTGTCTGTACCACTGGGTGTTGTGACGTTTCACCTCTCACCGTTCCTGTCCACTTTATCTATGTGTCTAACCCGACAACATCTTGCGTAACCCTCCCTCCCGAAAGGGAGGGTTAGACAATATGTTGTCGGGTTATACGCATAGATATAGTAAGCAGTGGCAGTGGCAGGTGGAACGTTGCAGTGTCTGTCCAACCGGTCAGTCCGATTGGCTGTCTGTTCAGCAGACTGCTTGTCCGACCGATCGTACATCCGGATAGTTGTCTGCTTGATTGTTAGTCCGTTAGGCTGGCTGAATCTCCGACCGACTGTCTGTCCGATGATTATCCGTGCGGATGGCTGATTATTCGTCAGACTGTTTGCCCGATTGACAGTTTGCCCGACGGGTTGTTTGCCCCTTTGACTGCTTGCTGCTTGCCCGATTGACTGCGTGCCCGGTGGACTGTTTGCCCGATTGATTGTCTGTTCGAATGGTTGTTTGTCTGACCGTCTGTCTATTCGACTGTCGGTCTATCTGACCGTTTGTCTATCCGGCCGTTCTCTATCTGGCCGTCTGTCTATCCGGCCGTTTATCAATCTGGCCGCCTGTCTATCCGGTCGTTTACCAATCTGACCGCGTGTCTATCCGGTCGTTTATCAATCTGACCGTCTGTCTATCCGGTCGTTTATCAATCTGGTCGTCTGTCTATCCGGCTGTTTACCAATCTGGCCGTCTGTCTATCCGGCCGTTTATCAATCTGGCCGTCTGTCTATCCGGTCGTTTACCAATCTGGCCGTCTGTCTATCCGGTCGTTTATCAATCTGGCCGTCTGTCTATCCGGTCGTTTACCAATCTGGCCGTCTGTCTATCCGGCCTTTTATCTGTCCGGCTGTCTGTCTATTCGACTGTGTATCCGACCGTGTGTCTATTCGACTGTCTACCTATCCGACTGTCTGCCTAACCGGCCGCTTGTCTATCCGACCGCCTGTCTACCGGCCGTTTATCTATCTGGCCGTC
>JAWQRP010004804.1:0-11433 GCA_033557875.1 Quadriops clusia | reverse complement strand
TGAATTATTCAATAACATGTCAGTTTTCTTATGAAAATTACGAACTAATGCAGTATCCCTATAAAGGTGTCGGTAATACGCACCCTGGCAAACCGTTACTGGAAACCGTTGCTGTCTTCACCCAAATCTAATTGGTAGCGAATTCTGGTTTGCTAGCAAAACGGTTTGTCCGATGTTAGTACTCTGGACCTCGTTATCGACATCATTGCGTTCTCAACCTGACTAACAAATTTGGTAACCGCTGTTAAAGAGGTTACTCCTGAGCCTTTCTGTGGTGACTGCTGTTAAAGAGATCATCTTTCCCGTGGGAATCAGTACTAACGAGGCAGGTGCAGATTTTTGTCAAAACGGCTTATCTGTTGCCAGAAATCTTAGACTCTGTCTTTTACCACAATTTAGTATAAGCTTTTATTAACCTGAGGACCCAGAAAACAATAAACCTAGCTCAGAAATTCATTAGAACGTTAATCGCGATGTTAACTGTTATTTGTATGTCAAATTTTATTTGGGCCAGAAAGTTTCTTTGTTCTTTACCAAAAATATTTGATATTACCAGTTTCACCAGTAAAGCCAAAAAGTCAATTAATCCTCAAACATAGAACTATTTTAAAATGTCACATATTAACCTCAAGTGTGATATTCCATACAAACTAAAACAATAGTTTATTGGTTACATATTTATTTAAATTAAAAGAATCATGAATATTAAAATAATTCGTGAGATCTGAAACCGATCCCAAACCAAACTTCCTCCCGCTGTTATAATATCAGGAACATATCCCTGAATAAATTCAATGTAATAACTAATTTCTGTATAAACGGTTGGATTATAATTTTCACAGCGTGTTGATGCTCCCCAAGAAACTATACCAATAGCAATGTCATTTTGGACAATGGTGCCTCCGCTGTCGCCTCGGCAGGTAGACTCTTCTCTTTTCGTGGGAGTAGTGCAAATCATTCCGTCTAGCAAATACAAGCTAACTCTGGCGAGCCATGAAAGACATTCTACAATTATAATCTTTACAACCTATAAACCTAGTAAACTGGACATTTTCCAAGTAATAATTTTGAAAGCTGACCTTTGAAGGGCAATAGACGAAGAGTCACGTATTGCAAAATTTCCGATGGCACCTTTGTGTTTGATGCCAGTACTCCCCATCCCATCGCAACAACATCTCCAGAAAACTTGCGTCCTTTAATTGGTAAACTTATTTGCCTAACAGTTTCCGTAAATTTGAATTCTTCGTTTAACTCCAGAAGAGCAATGTCATTTTGTATCCTACTCATGTTAAAGCCTGGATGGACAATGAAAGTTTTAACATCTCTTGTTTGGGTGTTGGTTAGGTCACTTAAATTGTGACAAGCTCCGATTATCTTATAAGAATGTCCTTGCCCGATACAATGTCCTGCCGTTGCAATCCAATTCTGAGAAATAATTGCGCCACCACAAGTATGGCCGAATTTCTGTGTTTTATTCCTGAATATATGCAGAGAAATTAAATACGGAAATTGTCCGGGTTCAGCGTCTTGGCCATTAATGATGCGAGGAGCTTCTTGTGAGCCTGAATTACGGAGTATCAATTGAGAGGCCATTACGATTAAAAGCGAAAAGTTATGGAATAAACGTTGTTGAAAAATGCCCATGATTGTATTCTATGCCCATGTTGTATTTGTTTATTTATTTCTACAATCATAATATTTATGCTACCTAGTTACGTTTTTTGTTTGGGTAAACACGGCCGAATCAGGGTTGTTATTAAAATAGTTTTTATTTGGAAAATAAATCCCTAAAACATTATTAAATGGTGTAACTTTTGAGGAACAATTTCCATTTGCTATCCACTAGGAATTAAAAATTACTGAGAATATTTCAAAAGTCTGAGAAAAAGCAAGTACGTCCAACTTGGATACACCTTTGTTTCTAAAAAAATTTTGGGTTATATATTTGTTTTTCTAGAATTATAATTTATGTCACATTTGTTTCCAACGGACATTGTTCTAATATATAAACTAAAACCATTTTTTTTAATAATGTGTAAATGAGCAGATA
Organism: Quadriops clusia; assembly: GCA_033557875.1. Taxonomy (NCBI): domain Eukaryota; kingdom Metazoa; phylum Arthropoda; class Insecta; order Coleoptera; family Hydrophilidae; genus Quadriops; species Quadriops clusia. The sequence goes on along the minus strand of JAWQRP010004804.1, from coordinate 9,383 downwards.
ACTATAACTAAAGTGGCCAATAAACTAATTCGTACACTGTGCAACCGATCCCAAACCATATTTCCTCCCGCTATTATAATATCAGGGACAAACTCCTGAATAAAGTCAATGTAATAATTAACTTTTGTACAAACGGTTGGATAATAATCTTCGCAAATTCCTGTTACTCCCCAAGATACTGGACCAACCGCAATATTATTTTGAACAATAGGACCTCCGCTGTCACCTCGGCAAGTAGCTTCTTTTTTTTCGTGGGAGCAGTGCACATCATACCTTCATACAAAGTGAGGCCAACTTCTTCAACCCATTTAAGACATCCTATAATTATTACGCGTTACAACGTTTAAAGTCACAAAATTGCACTTATTCCTAGAAGTAATTATAAAATCAAACCTTCGAAAGATAATAGAGGAAGGGTGATGTATTGCAAAATTTTGGGTGATTCGGTTGCATTTGATTCCAGTACTCCCCATCCCATCGCAATAACTTCACCAAAAAACCCTCGCCATTTCCTTGGTAAACTTATTGGCCAAACAGTTTCCATAAATATGAATTTGTCTTTCAACTCCAGAAGAGCAATATCATTTTGCAACGTATCGCAATCAAAGTATGGATGGATAATGCATTTTTTACAGCTCTTGTTTGGGTGTTGGTTAGATCGCTTAAATTGTGACTACCTGCGATTATCTTACAAGAAATTATTGGCGCTGTGCAATGCGCTACTGTTACAATCCAATTTTGGGAGATAATTACTCCACCACATTCATGCTCAAATTGCTTTGAATTGTTATTGTAAATATATATAGAAACTAAATACGGAAATTGTCCTGGTTTAGCGTCTTGTCCATTAACGATGCGAGGAGGTTTTGGTGTTTGAAGATGTGAACATGAATTACGGAGTAGTAGTTGAGAGGCGAAAAAGAATAAAAGTATAAAGTTATGGAGGGAACGTTTTTGAAACATGCCCATGTTTGTATTCTGTGAAAAATTGTTTATTTATTTGCGCAATCATAGTATTGGTGCTACCTTTTTTTGTTTAGGTAAAAATTGCCACATTAGGATTGTTATTAATATTTGTTTTTATTCGGCAAATAAATTCCTAGAATTTATTAAAAGGTGTATGTTATTAAATAAATAATTGTGACTTAAACATCAATATGTAAATATATCGTGAAGTTTCAACCTTTTCGAATTTAGATTTATTAAGAAAGATTGGCCAAGGACCACATTTTGATTGTTATTAAAATTGTTTTTATTTAGAAAATAAATTTAAAAAAAAGTATTAAAAGGCGTCTTATATTAAGTAAATCATGAGTACTATACGAATGACTGTTATTGTTACATTTCCATCTTTTCGGGTCCCTTCTAAGTAACAATTTTTTTTAACTCATAAATAGTAAGGTGTGCAAAAATTATTATGGAGCTACGTTTTCGTGGCCAAGATAAAAGTGTTATTTTCTGTCATATAATTGAAGCCATGACGAAAATGTCCACTTGATGCAATAAATCAATTTAATTTATTTATTAATATTGTTGGAAATTAACTAAAATCAAAGTGATAAAAATTGTTTTTTTTTGTTTTGGTTGTGATGAAGTTGTTGATAAATAAATTATTAAGGAAGTCAGTTTTATAGAATCTTCGCCTTGTAATTTTAGTTAATTTGTTAACAAATATGTTTTTTCCTTTTTGTATATGTTTGTTAACTTTCGAATTGAAACTCTGTTGTAATAAACGTTGAAAAATAGTAATGTTTGCCTGACAAAAACATGTAGATGCTATTTGGATACGATTTTGATACTAAAAAAATTCAGGAATTTTTTTTTTACTACTGTTTACATTACATGTGTTTTCAAATGACAATGTTATAATATGCATATTGACACAATTGACCTTCTTTTCTAAGATGATAGGAAAACAATGCGAGTTTGTGCTTTCTTCATAAAATGAAACAACTTCTAGATGGAATCCTTCATTTATTGCGAAAACTTTATGCGTTTTGCAAAGTGACCTCTAGAAAACAAGAGGGAAATATGGAGTACGTCAAATCGAAGAAGCAGTCGCCTAAATTACTAGTTTAAGGGTAAAAAAATACATACCAAAACATGTAAGCAATAAAGCAAAATTGTACCATTTAATAGAGATGGATAACACAATAACATAACACTAAATTTTAAATTGACAATAATTCCCTCTTTATATTTTTATTTACAACTATCTCAAAATTATATAAGAATATCTAACAATAATGTGCCTTTGCCTTTCCTGAATTTTCAATAATTCCCAGTCTATATATTTGTCAGCAGTGGAGAGGTCTAAACATTTTGGAATTAATTGAAAAGTGTTTTCGAATAAACTCATGGTATTGTTGCAATTTAAGAAAATGTTTTAATTTTAAATTTTAATGCTGATGAGGAAGCAGTACACCCGCCTCGAAAGATACGTTTTGAATAGAAGAATAGAAACCTTAACAAGTTAATATAAATGCATTGGTCAAGAATAAAGTCTTATAATTATAATTTACATCATAAGTTGTTAATTGAGCAAATAAGTAAAATTATTGTGGCTATTAAAATCCTTCGTGAGGTCTGAAACCGATCCCACAATAAACTTCCTCTCGCTGTCATAATATCAGGAACATATGCCTGAATAAAGTCAATGTAATAACTAATTTCTGTATAAATTGATGGATAGTAATTTTCACAGCGTGCCGATACTCCCCAAGAAACTAGACCAATAGCAACGTCGTTTTGGACAATGGTGCCTCCGCTGTCGCCAAGGCAAGTACATTCCTCTTTTTCCGTAGGAGCAGTGCACATCATTCCTTCTAGCAACGTCTCGTTAACTTCCGAGAGCCATTTACGGCATTCTACAATATTATTATGCATTACTACCTTAAAGCCTAGTACCTAAACTTCACTCTTTTCTAAAACTAATTTTGAAAACTGACCTTTGAAGGGCAATAGAGGGAGGGTCACGTATTGCAAAATTTCTGATAGTACCTTTGAGGTTGAGTTCAGTAAACCCCATCCCATTGCAATAACATCTCCAGAAAACTTGCGCCCTTTCTTTGGTAAACTTATAAGCCTCACAGTATCTGTAATTTTGAATTTTTCGTTCAATTCCAGAAGGGCAATATCATCACGAACGGTGCTCAAGTTGAAACCTGGATGGACAATGAAAGTTTTCACATCTCTTGTTTGGGTGTTGGTTAGGTCACTTAAATTGTGACAAGCTCCGATTATCTTATAAGAACGTCCTAAATCGATGCAATGTGCGGCCGTTGCAATCCAATTCTGAGAAATTATTGCACCACCACAAGTATGACCAAATTTCTGGGTTTCATTTCTGTATATATGTAAAGAAATTAAATAAGGAAACTGCCCGGGTTCAGCGTCTTGGCCATTAATGATGCGAGGATCTTTTTGTGCACCAACATTATGAAAATAAGAGGCCATAAAGGATAAAAGTAAAAACTTAGGGAGCAAAGGATGTTGAAATATGGCCATGATTGTATTCTGAGAGAATTTTTATTTATTTATTTGTTCAATCATAATATTGATGCTACCTAGTTACTTTTTTTTGTTTGCGTAAAAACGGTCAAATCAGGATTGCTATTAAAATTGTTTTATCTGGAAAATAAATACCTAAAAATTTATTTTGAGTAACAATTTCTTTATTTCTTTATTAAAAATTACTGAGAAAAATTCCTACTTGGATATAACTTTGTTTCTAAAAAAATCTGGAAATTTTTTGTTTCTAGTATTATAATTTATGTTACATGTGTTTTCAAATGACATTGCTGTAATATATAAACTAAAACAATTTTTTTTAATAATGCGTAAATGAGCAGATAACAATAACTAAAGTGACCAATAAAATAATTTGTACAGTGTGAAACCGATCCAAAACCATACTTCCTCCCGCTATGATAATATCAGGAACAAACTCCTGAATAAAGTCAATGTAATAATTAACTTTTGTACAAACGGTTGGATAATAATCTTCGCAAATTCCTGTTACTCCCCAAGATACTAGACCAACCGCAATATTATTTTGAACAATAGGACCTCCGCTGTCACCACGGCAAGTAGATTCTTGTTTTTCCATGGGAGCAATGCACACCATTCCCTCTAACAAATTCTGATTAACTTCGGCGAGCCATTCATAACATTCTATAATTATAATCTGTTATAACCTTTAAACCCACTAAATTACAATTATTCCTAGAACTAATTCTAAAATATGACCTTTGAAAGGTACTAGAGGAAGCGTGACGTATTGCAAAATTTCGGATGATTCCGTTGCGGTTGATTCCAGTATTCCCCATCCCATTGCAACAACATCTCCAGAAAACTTGCGCCCTTTCCTTGGTAAACTTATTGGCCAAACGGTTTCTGTAAATATGAATTTTTCATTCAACTCCAGAAGAGCAATATCGTTTTGTAACATATGTATATTAAAGCCTGGATGGATAATGAAAGTTTTAGCAGCTCTTGTTTGGATTTTGGTTAGGTTGCTTAAATCGTGACCACCTCCGATTATCTTATAAGAAATTACTGGTGATGCGCATTGCGCTGCTGTTACAATCCAACTTTTGGAAATAATTGCTCCACCACATATGTGGATGAATTGCTTTGTATGGTTACTGTATATTTGTAGGGAAACTAAATACGGAAATTGTCCGGGTTTAGCGTCTTGCCCATTAAGGATGCGGGGAGGTTTTGGTTTTTGAGCATGTGAAACTAAATTACGGAATAGTATTTGAGTGGCAATATAGATTAAAAGCAAAAAATTATGGAGCAAATATTGTTGAAAAATACCCATGTTTTCTGGGAAAATGTTTATTTATTTGCACAATTATTGTATTCATGCTACCTAGTTACCTTTTTTGTTTGGGAAAAAACAGCAACATCAGGATTGATATTAATATTGATTTTATTGGCAAATAAATTCCTAGAAATTTATTAAAATGGGTCTTGTATCAAATTTTACTTTCTTCTTGCTAACTACTAGAAATTCACGAACCAACTAAAGTATACGACCATTAATTTAATAATTAATTCCTTCCAATGTAATTCGTTGAATTACTAGCTTTTTTCTTTGTCTACAGGGTTTTTACTCACATGTTGAAGCGCTGTCACAATACGTACAATTATATTTATTTTTATTAGTAAGTATAAGAAAAGCAAATGAGAAATACTTACATTGGATTTGATTTCAAGGAAAATTTCTGGAAAAAATAACAGGTTGTGTAAAAATTATTAGGTTTATTCATAGAATTCAAATTAAAAAAGAACAACATATTTCCTTTCCCTGAAATGTGTTCAAAAATAAAAAGAAAATATAAAATTTGAACCTACAGTTTTGACATATTTTATTCAAATTCTCGCATTTTACTGGAAACATATAACTACAAAAATCGATAACTTTTAATATGTAAGGTATTATTATAGCATAATGAGTAAACTAAAATATTCATTTCTTAGTTAACTATAATTACAGTGGTCACTAAAATCGTTCGTGCAATGTGAAATAAAGTAAAAACCATATTTCCCCTAGCTATTGTAACGTCAGAAACATACCCCTGAATAAAGTCAACGTAATAACTAACTTCTGTATAAATGGATGGCAAATATGCTTCACACCTTTTTGAAAATGAAAAAGAAGTTATACCAATAGCAATATTATTTTGTACAATGGGGCCTCCACTGTCACCTTCGCAAGTAGATTCTCCTTCCTCCGTAGGTCTAGTACACATCATTCCCTCAAACAAATACAAGCCACCGTTACCGAGCACGTCACTACATTCTGTAATTATAATAGGTTACAACTTTTAAAGCTAATAAACTACACTCGTTTCTAGAACTAATTTTGATACCTGACCTCTGAAGGAATATAGAGGAAGGGTCACGTACTGCAAAATTTCTGCTGGTTCCTTTGTGTTTGAGTGTTGTAGTCCCCATCCCATTGCAATAACATGTCCAGAAAACTTGCGCCCTTTTCTTGGTATACTTATTAGTGTAACAGTTTCTGTAAATACAAATTTTTCATTCAACTCTATAAGAGCAATGTCATTTTCTATTGGTGAATTGTTAAAGTCTGGATGGGAAATGAAAGATTTGACATTTCTTGTTTGGGTGTTGGTTAGGTCGCTTATATTGTGACCACCTCCGATTATCTTATAAGTCCTTCCTGGCAAATTGCAATGGGCGGCTGTTAGAACCCAATCCTGAGAAATAATTGAACCACCACATGCGTGGCTGAATATGTCTACTTTTTCATAGTATAGATGAAGAGACACGATAAAAGGAAATTGTCCGGGTGCAGCGTCTTTGCCATGAGTAATGCGAGGAGAAACTGCATGAGTTCCTGAATTATGGAGTAGTAGTTGAGAGGATATAAATATTAAGAGTAAAAAGTTACGAGGCAAACGTTTTTGAAATATGTCCATGATTACTTATTTATTGGCGTAATCATAATATTGATGCTTCTTAGTTACCGTTTTCTGTTTGGGTAAAACCATTTTTAAGACACTAAATGCATAGTATGTATAAATCGTAAAAAAGAGAAGACCAAGGAACTACTTAGAGAGAGAGAACTACTTAGACACGATCAAAAACGTTGTTCCTAAAATTATAGAGTAATTTACATGAAAAATGATATTATAGGGTAAGCTTCTAAATAAATGAATTGTTACCTATATGGTTAGGCGATGGCTAGATGACTTCATAATGTTTGCTAATGTTAAGATAACTGCTGCTTCATAGTCTATTTTCTAAAAAGTTTCTTCTTAACCTTTTTTTTTTAAGTAACTTTTCAAAAGCTCAGTATAGAATAAAAGAGCAACTCCAATAAGTACCTAGATCTTTGTTTGAGTAAATGCACCTGGACAAAAATCCCAAATAATTTGAAACAATTTTATAATGAAAACATGTCTATATGTATAAAACTCACTCACTAACTTCAGTTTTTGCAAGGTGTACCATCTGACGTTTACAGAAAAATATCTACAAATAACTATACTACAAAATGTCGTATCCCTTCTTGGTAACAAACGCTAACATTTTTTCGTAAGCTTGCGTAAAATTTTATACTAATAGAATTAAATATTTATGCACACCACTACGCATTTCATTTTGTTTAATATCATTTTTCGAAAATTATTTTCATGTAATTCAATTTTGCTATATTGTAGCATACATGCCTAAAGCAATAAGTTGTCCAAATTTCTTAATAAAATATGAATATGTAAGGTAGGGAAACACCGTTCAATATGTTGCTTTTTATCATACCAACATTTCCTTCTTTCGTGCCTACAACTGTTTTCTTCCATCTTAAGCTTCTCCCAACGCTCCAATTCGGGAATTCGTATGCGTATTTTTCTGTATTTTCTTGGGTAAAGGTCATTTCATTAAAAATTCTTTTCTTTAATTAAACTTTCTTTTATTCTACCAGTCGACGTTTCGGAAACTTAGATATTTGCATTCTCAAGACAATCTTGTGACGATATGGAGATAGGGGGCGCAATTATTGCAAATAAATGCCTTATCAAAATTGATTTTCCATACAAAATAAGAGAAAATAATAATAAATAAGAAAATAATATCAATTGAAAAATAATAATAATAATATAAAAAATAATAGAACGGAAGTCTATTATTATGAGCCGGGAGGAAGACCTTCCGTGATACAATTAAAAGGGTAGATTTATGGTACTGAACGAAAGGGTTACTTAGGCGGGCGCTACCAAAGGAATTCGCAAACAATGGTCTATTCAGAGACTCAAATTGTAAACAGATGGTAGATAAAAATTCGGTAACGACACTTGGCAGATGATGGGTGCCGGAATCCTCATCAAGGGCGCCAATAAAATCAACACTACTGTTAACAAACATTCCTACCCAGAAGAGAAAGTCCCGACTTGGTAGGGCGTGTCCAGTCAGTGATGAATGTTGTTCTATTGGTCGCCAAGAAAAAGGTCTAGAAAGATGATTACATCACAATAAAAGGTTAGCGCAATTTCACTAATAATAACCAAAGGTAACTCCATTTCAAACCAATCATAGGTATCTCGTTTTCATGACAATTACAAGGTAAACCGCAGTTCAATAAACAAGTGAATAGTTCAATTCGTCACCAAGGCAATGCAATCCAATAACAATAACAAGATAACTCAATCACAATCATAACAAAAGCGTAACTTAATTTCAATCGATGTAAAGTTCATTGGGTAGTTTCCCATTTGCGCCCTGGTTGAGGGAATCTGGAGCACTTCGTGAGTTGACACCTGGTGATTAATGTTGCCGCTTAGTGTATTCGTATTAATTACGATACACCGGGTTAAATTTCGATGATGAGGAGACCATGACCATTGACGTCCACGGTTGAGGCTAAATTGATCTTGAGCTCTCAATGTTCGTGAAACTTAAATATTCTGAGAGTTTGTCCGCTATCCAAAATTGCATTGTGGACTTTGTGGCAACGTTCGCGCTTGTAGCATTTTGTTAGTCATACAATTTCCACAGTTAAAGAATAAATGAGTTAAATCACATTAGAATTAATAATAAATTTCTCAATGAAGAGTTATACCGTCGTACCTGAAATCACACACACACACACACACACACACACACACACACACACAGACGCGCAAACGACTTCACATTCCTTATCAATTCATTCTTCACTCAATTTTCACTTTGTTTTCACTCTCAATAACAGCGCTCACCTTCGTGGCTTTTATTTTCTTTGACGTGACATTTGCCTACGAATTCTGAGATACTACGGAAATGACGTAAAAAAGAGTTCTAAGCTTCTTAGATCCTTCCCAGCCCCACCCACCCTCAAATATCACAATCTATATAGTGTCATTCTTTTTTCTTTCAACTATGTTCCTGTCATTACACTATATATCTATACACTTTCACACTTCACACTATTTACAAGGGAGCATTTATTTGAGTCTTTTCATTTTATAGTTCGCTCAGAAGGTGCTACTTTAGTGTGAAAGTGTATAGATATAATGTATAAAGTGTAATGACAGGAATATGGTTGAAAGAAAGAAGAAGAAGAAAATAATGACAATATTCAAATATCCAAGTTTGCGAAACGTCGACTGGAAGAATAAAACAAATCTTAATGAAATAAAACAATTTTTAAGGAAACGACCTTTGTCCAAGAACATACAGAAAAATTAAAGAAAACAGATCAAAGAAGAAAAATAAATTCAAAAGATTTTAATAAGAAAATCTTATGCGTAATTTCACATACCGACTATTTTATGACTAGTTAATACCCGTGAAAAATCACGGGCACCCATGTACACATATATTTATTACCATGTACACATATACTTATTGCCATGTACACGTATACTTATTGC
>JAWQRP010004803.1:0-11434 GCA_033557875.1 Quadriops clusia | reverse complement strand
TCCAAAAATATAATATAAAATGAAATTTGATAAGTATCGCTGTACGATTGGGAGTCGTACGATTGTTGCCACGGAAATTCACAGTTACACCGATGTAAAAGGTGAGATATGATAACAACTAAGTGAATGCATTAATTTCCTTTGTAAGACTGCTAATTAGGACACCTAATAAGATTATTGAATTTGATTTTCGCATCGTACGCTCGACTATTCATCGTACGACGCCCGATCATATGACATACGTCCTATTAGAACACAATAACCTTAGAATTAATAATTAAATGCATTTGCTTTTCACATGTTTATAGAAAACTGAACCATAATAAATACATTTAATGTTTACAGATTTGCAGAAAATTTTGGCTCCGGCAAAGTGCGTTGCTTTTCCAGAGGGCCACTAAATGGACTCCTTAAGAATAAAATTTACTTTCATCTTATTTTATTGTTTAATATATGACTTTTCATATAAGAATATTTTTATTCGTACCTAAAAATTTCCTGAAGATTATTACCATGTTACTATCAGAGCATTATCCGAAATTTTCCAAGTGTTGAATTTATAATAAGTTTTAAAATGAAACTTATTATAAAGTCAGTACTTGCAATTTTGGATAATGCCCTTGCAGTAAATATAAAATATTCAAACATAACCTCAAATAATTACGTTCAAATACTATGTATACAACGTATGTAAATTTTGCGTAGAGAAACGTTACGTTCAGTTACGTAACCAAGGCGGACATATCCCCCTAACAGATGCCGCATTATTTATGTATCTGTCCATGTCTCTTCAAACGTTACCACGTTACAACGTTACATTTATAAGACGTAAAATTTACAACATTTTGCAAGCTGGGTTGTTATATGAATTTTAAGACTATTTTTTACGTATTTTCAAAGACAGGACAAAATAATAATATATAGTGATTTTAACCTATATTAATACAATAGACATTTGTGTCATAAGACTAGAAAGTAAAATAACATTTTTCGCTGATGTATACATTAAGATATACACAAATTTTACAAAAAATGTTTCATTAAAAAACTTTTAACACTGGCATTTACTATATTTACTCGCATACAAGGCGAATATTTTTGTGTTTTTATATTCATGGTGCACCTTATATTGGATGTCATCTTACTAGATAGAGAAATACTAAAGTTTGTTTCTACCTAACCTAACTTTTCTTTTTTGAGTTGTGCGACTTTTGATTACATTAAACAAAACTTGTTAGTAAATTAAAAATATTTAACAAATGGACCTATATTATCGAGAGTACAAATTAGTTCGGTCCGTTTTGTTATCAAAAATTAATTTATTTTAAAACAAAATGAAAGAACAAATTAATCAAAGTCTTGTCTATCGCTGATTATGACTTTCTCCCACCTCTCAGACAATTTTTGAATTCTATCTCGAAAAAATGTCTCATCTATTGAGGTGATCCATCTTCGAGTAAATTTTTAATTTCAGCAAAAGAAGTGAACCGGTGACCAGTCAAATCGTACTGCATCCGTCGGAACAACCAGTAATCTGAAGGAGCAGTGTCCGTATGGTACAATATCCCAATTGAGCGTTTCCAAAGAATTTTTTTATCACTTTTGCGACATAAGGTTGATCGTTGTCATGTGTTTACTCGTATTTCGTCTGTTTTTCTCATTTATATATGGCTCAAATGCATCAATTGTAACCTACACCGATCACCCTTAATGGATTTCGCCAGGTTGTAGCAGTTCATAATACATAACACTCTTTTGGTCCCACCAAATATTAGCTTTGTGCCATCCCCTACGTCCGACTAGTTCACGTACTAATCAGAAGATCAGAAGTTCATCAACAGTATGCGCAGTTTAGTAATATTTATGTACTGCGCAATTTGTTTAAGAACTCCTGATCGTCTGACTAGTACGTGAACTAGTCGGACGTAGGGGATTGAACAAAGCTATAAAGTATGACCTTCAAACCAAGAATATTAGATTTTGGTGTCATCTTGAAGTCGATAGCAATGATGGACCGGGCATAGCGGAATATTATTCTTCTTGGGGTTATCATAGGATATTCATTTTTTATTTTCAGTCACTTTCTTTTTTGCCTTTCGATGAAAAAAAATCACCTTTTAATGTTTCTTGGTTTCAGTTTACAAGGAACCCAATTGCCTTGCTTTTAAACCATTTCAATTAAAGGTAATCCCAGGTCAAGATATTCTAGATGAAATAATAATGTTGTTTCTTCAGGCAGTCCCAAGCAGTTCCAAGCAACCTTGAACAGTTAGCAGCCAATGGGGTTTAGAGAAATTTTGCTGCTTTGAATGTTATTGGTTACTATCTGCCGGCAACATGTTCCGGACAGCTGAAGAAACAAACATAATGAGTCGTAGTACGTTCTTGACAGAATTTATTGTTCAGTAAGCTACTGCTTGTTTAGCCACAATGTATCTGCAAGCTCCTCTTGCGTTTGAGTTGGATCTTCAAGTAATGCCACCAATTCATTGCATTAGAATTTTTTGGTTGTCCAGAATAAAAAATTACTATTCTTAATAGTCGAAACCATTCCCTACATGATTTATCACTTGGAGCATTGTCACCATAAAATTCCAAAAGCATTTGCTGCATTTCAGCGGCACTTTTTTTTCACTTGAAGCAAAAAACTAAAATCTCACACAAATGCTTCGTTAATAAAAAATTGTGCATATTCCACAGTAAAAAACAAGAATTTATTATAAAACTCAAAACGATATAAACTGAATTTAATTCACAGATGTCTAACCTCTCTGGAACGATTGAAATCAGTTGTTACTATAACACATTAATAAAAGCCAGAGCTATTTTTTGAAAATGGGCCGAACTAATTTGTACTCCCAATAAAAAAATATGTGGTATTACCAATAAAGTAATTGGGTGATTGTTATATTGCTTTAACTTTTATTCTCTAACCACCTGAAAGGGTTTATTTCGGAATCACCTAGTATATGGGATTTTATTGTGTTAATGTATATTACTTATGTTGTTTCAAAGAGCAATAAAGAAGAGACAGAAACGGTTCGAACAGAAAATAAATATTTGAACATGCTATAATGCAAATGCAGGGCATGGTAAACAGCAGAATGAAAGTTTAAATGACATAAACCTCTAATAAATCTACGTGGGTCGATCAAATATACACAGGCCTTTTTAAATTTTTCGCCCGTCTGCAGCGTGATGTGTCTGGAATGTTTAACAAAGTCGGGGAGGGTCATGTGAAAGGCAGTAAGAACGTTGGTGTACCACATGCTTCATATTCTCAGTAGCAGTCGCGATGAATAAGAAACATCACTCCCAAGTTGCACAACACATTATTGTTAAATTTTTCATCAATGAAAATGTAAATTCTGCTGAATTCTGCGCCATTCACTTCCACAGTTCATGGCAAGAAAATACAATTACACCCCTAAATTGAAAAGGGCAATTATGAAGTAGCGGAACACTTTAGAGACCGATGATAGCGACGACGTGGTTGTCTGTAGGGAAGGTTTTAGTCATCGTGTTCTGGGGCTGCATAGGTGTTTTACAGCTTGATTTTTTTCAAGAACGTCGAACTATTAATGGTGTTTATTATTCTTATATTCTTAGCCAAGTTTGAGATGTTTATTTTTAAAAGAGGGCGGTAATTCGATAAGAAGAATATTTTTTCTTCACCACAATACTAAATCCCATAGCACTGGGCTGTCCCAGTAGTACAACAGATAACAGATAGTTCGCTCAATAACACTCAGAACCGGTTGCATAAGTTGACCGCAAAGACAACTAAATATTGGCATAAATACAAATTGGGCGGAGAGATAAATAGGGTGTATTCACACACATCGACAAGCAACCGACCGATCAGGGCTCGACAGAGCAAATTAGTATACAAGGCATAGGGTCTGCTCGGTCGGTGCCCTGCAAGGTCACTGATGACATGTGTGAGCATTGAAACCCGTAAGAGAGGACTTGTCCTGACCGTGATCTGTCGATTCGCTGCACGTGTGTGTGAATAGACCCATAGCGCTACACTTGCGCCTCTACCGCACCGCCGCCTGACTAAACCGGTCCGGGCTCCTTTTTAGATCGAAAAGCGCCGCTGTATTCTCCATATACGCGAGCTATCTGTTATTTGTGCTAGTACTATCAGAAGTGCCCAAAATCATAAGAGAAGAGGATATGAATGTGGTATCATAGACAGCACCTATTCTTAAATAGAGAGACAGTTAAAGGTGTAATAACCATGGGATTCAAAATATACATGCGCAAAGCAACTCAGGGGATTCCCATATAACTTCTTAGATTGCTAACATTAGCGTTGTGTTCGTGCTCAGTAATATTTAGATTTAATCATGTATAACATTAACCCCTAGCACTCAAATTTCGTCTATTTATATGTTGTAAGTCTTTTACAAAGCACAATTATCTTTCATGTAGTTAGCGGACCAGTCAATCTATCAGGAATTTTTAAAATAGCGACAGCTGATTGGTTAGCTGGTTAACCGGAAGATAACTGTCCTTTGTAAAAGCGGACCTAACAAGAATTAAATTTGCAGGAATAGTAATGTATTATAATATAAAGTTATATAAGTAAAAAAAATAAGTAAATCTTTTACATATTTGTGTGAGAAGCAGATTTATTTTCTACAAAATTTTGTCCATTATATCCGAAGTCCGTTATATCGAGGTTTTGCTGTATTGACGAACAACTTAAATTGTGTGGTTTAAAACTTGTAAGAGAAATTACAAATAAAAAACTGGGTGTATTAACCAGTGAGGTTAGATTATACGGAGCGAGCGTATGCGGCGATTAGTGAAATCGACAGGGGCGAGGTGGGATGGCCAGCACAAATGAACAACTCGTGAACGCACCAGGCTGAAGTCAGCAATTGTCAGTCTTGTCCGGTCTGTTTTGTGTGACAGACCTCGCGAAATATGGTGAATTGTTACGTGATGGGGTGTAGAAATGACACCACGGCTGTGTAAAAACGTAATAAAAATGTATCGTATCACAGGTAAGCACAAAATAACTAATTTAGCGGGAAATGAATGGCATTTAACGAAGACGCTTATTAGAATTTAATGTATGTAATAATCAAGGCCGTACTTAAAGTAATAGGTTCTTTCCAACAGCAGGATTTGTATCGTTCAATGTACTGTACAGGGCCGATCAGACATTTAGAAATTACCATAGAGATGTATATTTTACTGATTTTACTAGTGGGCCGACCCTGTATCGTATATAAAACTGTCACAAAACTATCAAATTGCGCTGTTGGAAACAACCTCATATTTCCCATACGGACTTGCACACAACGCTGTGACGTCACAAGCATCGTTTCCCCTCCAAACTAGCTACAAAACAAGCTGTCTATAAGCTGCATTAAGCTCGCTCCGTATAATTTAACCTTCCTGGTATTAACTCTGTACAGATCCCGAGTGGACAAAACAAACATCTTAAGACGTTGATTGCGGTTATTGACTATGTGTCGACAAATACTTATTCCATCTCAGGGTGGTGGTTGACTATAGTCAACAGATTAAATAAGAAAATAATTCAGCACAGGGGAATAATCATGGTTAACTTAGGCCCGCAATGAACGTGTTAATGGGAACGTCAATATTGAGGAACTTGTCAGATGGTACAGTATGAAAACTATGCTTATTCTCTGATGCATCAGCCTTTGCTGTTTGAGTCTTACTTCGTTAAATGTGCGCAACCACTCTGGCATACTGCAGGACGAAAGAAGCGATTCTCACCTAATGCCCCTCCTAACTTTACTCATCACTTACTAATCTTTTACAGTCGTCTGCAGATTAAATGCATATGAGGAACGGATTGTAACTGACATATCTGAAGACCTGAACGTTTGCCGGCGCTTAGTAAGTTCACTGTATGTTTTTAATCTGCAGCAATAAAACATACCTTATTTCATGCACTATAACGCGCACCTGACTATAAGATACAGAGAACCTTGCAGCTTCAAAAATTGAAGAAAAAACCATATATAACCTTTGTTGTATATAAGATGCATCCCATTTTTAAAAAAAGTGCATCTTATAGTCCCCAAAAAACAGTAATACTGGTACCACTGACACATGTGCTCAAATGATATATGATCTAAATTCGACAAATTAACATGGTTTTATATTTAAAAAGTTGGAGTGCGCCAATGGAAGAAAGGGACAGCTTGATGTGATTTGACCCAATTGAACACAAAATACTCCTGCAAAAGTTAAAGCAGTAAACAGTCAATGAAGAAATGTACAAAATGATCCTGACACAAAGAAATTGATACTGCGGAGAGATGACCTTTCAGACCTGTGAAAGATGAGCTAAGAAGTGCTCCAGGGCTCTACTTTGCGTCCCTTATTTTTTAAACAGAACCTTATGAGAATGAACAGAGAGAAGACTTGATGACAACGTACACACTGAGATACAATATTCAAGAAATTCAAATTTTTGTAAGTGATATTCTCAAAGACAGTTCACTTGGGGCATCTCTTCAGTGATATTAAGGGAAACTTATCAAGGAAAATCTTTTGCTTAACACGTTCCGTGTGTATCAGTTCCCACCGCTGTGGGAAATATATAGAGGAATGGCACACATGTTACGCAGTGAACGTGTTAAGGGAAAAAAAATAGTAAGAGAAATTCTCAAATGATAAAATAAATAAAACTGTACATTATTGTATATTATAATCCTTTCATAGACGGGACTAAAATTATTTTTGTCTGTCTAGTTGATCAAGGCAGCTAAAATAAGAATTTAAAAACAAAAGTTTACAAATGATATTGGTTCCATAAACTTGTAAAAACTTGAATGTAGCAGGAAGATATCTGTTCGTAGAATTAAAACCAATGAACTGTGCGGGAATATAAGATGTCTAAATTATAGCTTCTCATCAAAGTAAGAGGTAACATAAACATAGGCATACTTGTGATTAGTAACTTATACAGATGTTACTACTAACTCTGACTTTAATGAGACAACTTCAGGTATAACGAGCGCACCTCTTTCAGCTATTTATATGATTCTAAGAAATGATGATAAAAAATTTTTATTATTGAATCCAACGCTAAGACTGACAGAAAACTATCGATTGTAACGCCGAGTAAAATGACTTGAATAGTAAAACGGAAAAGTTAGAAATTTAATTTAACATCGGTCTTGATTAGTTTTTACAGAGTCAATTTGTAATTATATTCTTCAATGGAACGAAGAATATAACGAATTAATATAAAGTTCTGTTAAAAATGTAATGACAGGACCTATTTGTTTACCTGATAGGGATGGGTCTGGTGCTTCTCGAAGTACCTAAACAGAAAAAACGTATAGCATCAATAAAAATTTATATTTGTACATAGATGAAATATATGAAAAATATGCTATGAACACAAAATCTTTTGCAAAATTTCATTAATGCAAAAGAGGTTGTGTCAATACGCGATGAATGCGTACCCATCGTTCATCCGTTGAGTTTTCCTTGCATGCATTACCATTAATGCAAATCTCTAGAAAATGTTTGTGGCTTTTATTACAAGCCGCTTCTTCATATAATGTCATAAAAACAGTATTACAATTTGTAGCCGATTAAGAACTAACTTTCCTCTCAGACGCCATGTCACATAAGGGAACAATTTGCAGCCGAAGGTAAATGCTCCTATTTCTTCCGTTGTCTCATTGGTTGACGTAAAGAAATATGCGTACTACCAACCTTGATAGTAGAAATCCGCAATTAAAATTCTTCCAAACTAGAGTTAATATCATTACATTTTTTTTTATTTGCTTATTATGCGCCTAATTATTATTACTCATTTTTTTTTTTGTTAAAAGAGGCTTCATTTAATCTTATTCGAAACACCCTTTTTTCTATTATGTTGTAGACCCTGAATACGCTCCAATAACAACATGGTGTCGTGAGCTTAGGTTGAAGTTTTAGTCATTTTAGTTTTTGACAGCGAGTTGACTGAAAATAAATGCGCTAAAATTTATATCTAAACAGAAGAAATATATGAAATAAATATACTACAAATGACGTGGTATGTATTTTAATTGTTATACTAGCTTTGTGCAGGTGTGTTTTTGATTATTCGATAAACTTACACGCCTTCGTTGTATGTACCGTTCTTTACGAGAAGGAGCAAGTAGAAATATAGAGTAGCACCTGGTAAAAGTTATAACGTAATGAACATCATTGTATCATAGTAATTATTACAATTTAAAAATACCCTCATACACACCGCCTGATAAGAACACCTAAATTATGGAAAAAATCATATGTATAAATCTCATGCAATAATTGTTTTCCAATGCTAAACAAAATGTTATAATTAACTATGAACTAGGAATTACTTCATGAACAGTTTATTTATTTAAAGAAAATCAATAAAACATTTAAATTATAACAATTATTCTACTTCTGTCTGTATTAGATCGTAGGTCTTCCTATCTGTGCGTCATTATGGTTGAGCGCTGAATAAATTTGTGTCTTTCTCTTCACATGGTACCTCTTCTCCATCTGCGCATCTCAACGGTAAACCTACATTGTATGACCCGTACTGTTGGTTAAATACGCTTATAGAAGGATCCTTAAATATTTAAAGTAGTTATATTTTTAAATTAGTTTTTAAATTGCCATCTATCCATGAAAGTTTTGCAGTAGGCTTATAAAGATCTTTATTAGGATTTACTCCTACAACATCTGTTCTACCAAAAGTTAAATTTTGTTAAATTGTTAGTTGTTTCGACTTAATCTCTCGAATCTGTATTGTTGATTTTGGGTTTTATGTTCATGATTATGTTCCACTGTGCAATGAAACCTCTTTCCAATTTCAAACAGATTTTCATTAAGAAAATATATACATGATAAATGTATATATTAGACTTGTTCACGGTGACGATCCCAGATTGATCCGGTACCAGTTCACGAACTATAACACCGCATATGCGGCGTTAAGAAGCAATAGGAAATTTATTTTAACTATGTTCGACAGGGTACATATATTTCGCATGTATATATTTTATTTGTTTTATTTTTTGGCCTTATGTGCGAGGTACTGTAATGCGCGAACCGGCCCCGGATTGATCCGGGACCGTACCGCAAACACGCCTATTTAATTCAATTATTAGTAGTAGCAGGACCTTTGATTTGAATCTAAAACTAAATACAATTTGTCATTATCTGTTGATTATGCCAGTCACTGGTAATTAAAAACTGTTGGCAAAGTTTCTCCAGTTTAGTTGTACAAAAGTATTTCAAATTACATAAAATTCCTTTCGTCAGATGTATTTATTAGGAATAGTAAAAATATACTTTTCCACTTATGTTTTATTACTGGCAACCTGTTTCGGATTTCCTCATCATCAGGCCGCAATAGTCCTAATAATGATGGGGAAACCCAAAACTGGTCGCCAGTAATAAAACATAAGTTGAAAAGTACGTTTTTACTATTCCTAATGAATATATCTACTAAGCGAAACATGGATCATTAGCCTTCAGTATTACAAACGACAGTTATCCTTTAGCTAAGTTAGTGAACCAATCACCTTTCGCTATTTTAAAAATATCTAATAGCTGATTGGTTTGCTAACTTAGCTAAGGATATCTGTCGTTTGTAATACTGGGGGTAGATGTATTTATGATGGTAATTCGACTCTAACTGAGACGTCTTGTGGTTGTCTCGCTTTTTTTTACATTTGTTTAATAATATTTATATATTTTTTTAATTCCCAGTGAAAGAAGCCCTATGGGTATCTAATTTCATGACCTTTACATGACCAATGAAACTTTGATAGTGATAAGTCAATAATTTTGCATTCAGATTGATAGGTACACCATGTGTTTTCCATATCTCTTCCATTCAATTGATATAAAAAAGTCTCTTTATCATGATAATAAACAATAGTGTCCTAAATAACAGTATTACTCATATTCTCCTAAAATATGCATCAATGAGTGATTTATAAAGAATACTCAAGTTGCTTTTGTATCGCTCAAAGACTCTCTTTGTTTATATGAAACATATGTTGACCGAACATTACCTATAACTTATTAAATGCCTCTGCAAATTTTTTCTTCATATATATCTTTGTTCGTGGAATCAATCAGCGATAGTCCACTGACTATTTTAACCCTAGAGTAACAACATGGGTACGTCATTTTAACCCAGGGTCACTGGTTACCCATGCTGTTACTCTAGGTTTAGAATAGTCAGCGGACTATCATTGATTGACTCTACGAGCAATTAAGTACATTACATTAACCATAAATATTTTTATAATCTTGGACTTGTATAATTATTTAAATTATATTCTTGGGTATATATAGTCCTTTATTTAATTATGAAATTTAATATTTCTTACGCATTTCGTGGTTTAAACGCGTAAGAAATAATAAATTTCATAATTAAATAAAGGACTATATACCCAAGAATATAATTTAATTAATCATAAATGTCTCTAATATATAAAAGAAAAATTAAGTATTATCAAACGTGTTTTTACACAGTAGACGTCATGTGGTCATATGATATTGCATTATTAATGCCATTTGTGTATTTGATTTCATAAAATATAGCACAATATGTTACGCGATCTGACAAAAGGGACCATATCTTGCCAAGGTAAAATTTTCAGTACAATACAAAACATGAGTTTGGATCAAAATTTCATGGTTTGTGTTTTTTATATCAAACTATATCTACATACACCGTGTTCGGATTGAACTGTTTTATAAAAAATTTAAATTTGGTGCCGCCTTCAATATATTGTGCACTTCACTATTTCATTCTGCCAAGTAAACTTGGTTGCATAAGGTGCACAATTTGTTCGCTGAATACAAGCACGTAAGGTGGAAGTTAATAACTTGAAAGAAAGAAAAAAAATTTAAAAATGTATATTAAGACAATATCACATATTATTTTATTTAAAGTGCTTATACAACAAATAAATATATTTTAAGCAAATACATGAACTGCACATAGGAATTCTGATGATATTTATAACAAATGTTCAAAACGCCTCCCTTGTACTTGAGGGCAATTTCGAATTCTTCTTTGCATACTATCGAAAATGTTGCCAAGCAAATCCGGAGTAATCGTACCATACTCTGCAGTAATGGCCTCCTGCAATTCCTGGATAGAGTTTATATTATATGTGTACACTCTGTCTTTCAGATATCCAAATATAGAAAAATCGAGAGGTGTTAAGTCTGGAGACCTTGGTGGAAATAAACCACTGGAGATTAAACGATCCCCAAAATACTGCTCTAAATAATTTAACGTACCCCTAGCAGTATGAGCAGGCGCGTTGTCCTGTTGAAAGTAAACATTGCGCAATTCATTGTCGTCCAACTGCTCAATAAATGGTCTCAAAAGTTCTTGTCTATACATAGGCCCAGTCACTGTGTCTTTGAAATATATGGGACCTTA
>JAWQRP010004802.1:0-11435 GCA_033557875.1 Quadriops clusia | reverse complement strand
TTGAAAACTCTAAATTGAAAACTCTAAATTGAAAACTCTAAATTGAAAACTCTAAATTGAAAACTCTAAATTGAAAACTCTAAATTGAAAACTCTAAATTGAAAACTCTAAATTGAAAACTCTAAATTGAAAACTCTAAATGGAAAACTCTAAATTGAAAACTCTAAACTGAAAATTCCAAATTAAAACCTCCAAACTGAAAACTCCAAATTTCTAAATGCGAATTATAATAATGTGCAGACTTCGTTTGTAGTCTCCTTAATTGAGAACAGGGAACAATAAGCAAATAAGGCCAGGACGAGGAAAATTATGAAATGCCAATTGCCAGCGCGAGGGAAAGCTCGCAATTAGTTTACATTTTCTGGGGCCAAATTAGCAAAACTTGAAATTGAGAGTCCCCAAATGTACCCTTTGTGCCCCAGTTCCAGTCCCCAGGATTAGGGCTGCCTTATTCCAGAGACTTAGCTTCTCTTTGCAGAGAAATGTGAGGAGTAATAAACTTTATATGGTGATGCTTATGATGATGTTATGTGTTCTATCGCCTCGACTCGGCGAGAGTATGGAACCGCCATTAAACTACTTTAAGCTAAAGAAACGAAAAGAGTTGAGAGAATATTTTGGAAAAGAATCAAACCAAACTTTCCAAATTGTGTTCACCATCGGAATGAATCAGTTCTTGGCTTGGAGCAAATGCCATCATCATTGTTCCCAAAATAACTTTTATTGTTGCTGTGGATGTGCTCTGTGTATAACTGGTGAAAGAGAAGGACCAACTCAATGACCATCAATTAAGCCTTTTCTTGCTTATGTATATTCTAGACCAATTGGATAAATGAACCAATTGGATATTGAATCAATTGGATAAATGAACCAATTAAATAATGAATCAATTGGATAAATGAACCAATGAAACTTACCCTTAGAAGTGAAGCTAAAAGACCTGAGCCGGTAAGAGTCTTCGTCTTCCTCCCCATTGCTCCCGTTCTGAGCGTAAGCGTTCCTCTGGTCGGGCACATCCAAGAAGGCCGTGCTCTTCCTGTGGTAAACCGAGGTTCCTCTTCGCGTGGAACCTTTCCTCCGGATGTGGGGGGACACCTCGGGGGTGTTCTCCGACTGGTCCAACTTAGGCTCGCTGTTGCAATGGCTCCTGGTAACTTCGGAGTTGTTGGTGGTGGCGGCGGTGGCGACCCTCCTCCTGATGGACCTGCCGCTGGCAATGCGAGCACTTTGCGAGCGGGCGGCCGGCCGCCGCCTCCTCGCCTGGGGGGTGCCGGCGTCGGGGGTGCCCCCCAGGGGGGGTATGGCTTCTATACTCGAGGAATTCGCGGCGCAGATGGACGCGGAGCGGCCCTTGGCTCGCGACACGTGCGGGTAGTCGTCGGTCATGGCGTCGACTGGCGCCGTCGGCCCAGCAAGCACGTTGAGCGTCGCGGCGCGAGGCGGAGCGTCGGGACGCGCAGCGCGCCTCACCGAGGCTATTTCGGGACGCCTCTTGGTGCAGACTTGGAGTACTGCCGTCGGAGTCGGGTGAAGCATGCGAACGCTCTTGTTCGAGCTCCGTGTTGAGCCTGTCAAGAGTTAAAAGCGGATATGCCACACAAGTAGCCACAGGCTGGGGCCACCGTGCGCTTCTGATACATATTTGCTAATCAAACGCGGTTCTGGGAACGAACTTGGGAGGTATACTAGTATTCAGTATCATTATCATCATCATTATTAGTATCACCATTATTAATATTACCATCATTATTATTACAATCATTATTACAATTAGTAATAGGTACCATTACTATTTATTCATAAAATTATATCGCCCTAAGTTAGCCAATGCATGCGCACCTGCATACTTGGTTGCCTATACGACAGATCCCTACGCACTACAGTTATAAGCGAGCGCATGCAAGCATCGCCTGTTGCTCTATTTAGTAAAATTGCAAAGAAATACATTTATACATACAGTAGCTATCGGGAATTAATCGATACTTCTGCAACAAATCCTTGACAATATCTTGCGTGATAGAGATGGTGGTTATCCCTAACTGCTTTTCTGGGGATTTCTTCTTTAATCCTGAAGTGGAGGTCAGGACGCTGCGATCCATGAAACGTTTTGCGTAATCTGGGGCAGAAAAAAACGTAAGAGAATGGCGAAAGCGGAAATTGATAAAGCTGGATAAGGACAAAAGTATAATGAGAAGGATAAGGATAAGGACAAAGTATAATGAGAAGGATAAGGATAAGGACAAAGTATAAGGATAAGGACAAAGTATAATGATAAGGACAAAGTATAATGATAAAGGATAGCCTTAAAGGGTAAGGATAAAGGTCAAAAGGGCATCTCGATTATGGCTACCTATAAAAGCAAATGATGATACCTACTGGCGCGCCGTGATATTTAAAAACTAATAAGAAGTACAATTTGGTGGGATAAAATACCTTCTCATCCCCAAAGTAATACATCAGCTACGGATACATTCGCTCTCTCCTTCGCTTGTAGTTTTATTCTATTGAATTTTTTTCTATTCATTATTTTTTAATTAGACACCTCTTATTTAAATAATAATGCATTTTTTTTGGTATACAGGTTTATTGCTTACATATATTATTTTCTAAACATTTATTTATTTCTATATTACATAATCATAAAACAATTTATTATAGAAGTTTCTATGTTAATTTATATTAATAATATACTATCCTATAATAATAATAATAATAAAATATAGTACCCCAAAAACATTTATATACGAATAAATGAAACTTTAAGGTATTAATACATTTATAAACAAATAAAAAACGTACCTAAATAAATATTATATCAAGGACAAATAATTATAATCCATATAAGTAGATATCAAATAAAATTTATAAAATTATTTTATAATAAAAATAAACTAAAGATAATAATTTTTTTAACTACACTCTCTATTAAAAATTATTATGACGCTGAGCTCGCTCACCGCCTCGCGTCTTCGGCGCTCGTTTTTTAAGACACTTCACTGGAGCTTGTTATATTCAAGGTAGTAGGCGCTCGCTCACTCGCTTCGCTCGTTCGCGAGCCACACAAGACATAAGGGTCGCGCTTCGCGCGACCCTCATGTCTTGCCAACACTATCGGCCTGCGGCCTTCGCTTCCTCGGATTTACATCAACGTAGTAGCTGCTCACTCACTCGCTTCGCTCGTTCGCGAGCCACAAGCAATTAAAATGAAATAAATTTTCAAACAATAAAAAAATTAAATACGTGTATCAAAGACAAATAATTATAATACATATAAATAAGTACATATAAATAAATACATATAAAGAAATACATAGAAATAAATAAATATCAAAGAAAATTTATAAAATTATTTTCTAATAAAAATAAACTAGAGACAATTTTAAAATTTTTCTAAACTAGAGATAATATTTTTTTAACTTTTCTAAACATAAAAATAAACTAGAGATACTAATTTTTTAACCTTTCTAAATATAAAAATTAACTACAGATAACAATTTTTTAACTACTCTCTATTCAAATTACTGTGATGCTGAGCTCGCTCGCTTCGCTCGCTCGTTAATAATTTTTTACCTTTTCTAAAAACAAAAATTAACTAGTGTTAACAATTTTTTTTAACTAAACTCTCTATTAACAATTATTATGACGCTGAACTCGCTCGCTCGCCGCCTCGCGCCTTAGGCGCTCGTTTTTTAAGACACTTCACTGGAGCTTCATAAATTTAAGATAGTAGGCTCTCGCTCACTCGCTTAGGTCGTTCGCGAACCACACAAGACATGAGGGTCGCGCTTCGCGCGACCCTCATGTCTTGTCAACACGATCGGCTTGCGGCCTTCGCTTCCTCGGATTTACATCAGGGTAGTAGGTGCTTGCTCACTCGCTTCGTTCGTTCACGAGCCACACATGATTAAAATTAAATAAATTTGTAAACATTAAGCAATAAAGACAATCAAAAGAACTTAAATAAGTATATCAAAGACAAATAATTATAATAAACATTTATAAACAATAAAAAAAACGTAAATAGGTATTATATTAAAGACAAATAATTATAATACATATAAATAAATACATATAAATAAATACGTAGAAATAAATAAATATCAAAGAAAATGTATATAATTATTTTCTAATAAAAATAAATTAGGGATACTAATTTTTTAACCTTTCTAAATATAAAAATGAACTAAAGATAAAAAATATTTTAACTACTCTCTATTAAAAATTACTATGATGCTGAGCTCGCTCGCTTCGCTTGCTCGCTAATAATTTTTTAACTTTTCTAAAAATAAATATTAACCAGAGAAATTAATTTTTTAACATTTCTAAAAATAAAAATAAATTAGAGATAACAATTTTTTAACTATTCTCTGTTAAAAATTATTGGGACGCTGAGTTCGCTCGTTTCGTTTGCTCGCCGCCTCGCGCCTCCGGCGCTCGGTTTTTACGACACTTCGCTGGAGCTTCATAATCTCAAGATAGTAGGCGCTCGCTCACTCGTTCCGCCCATTCCCGGGCCACACAATTAAAATTAAATACATTTATAAACAATAAAACAATTAAATGAATAAAAGTACTTAAATAAGTATATCGAAAACAAATAATTACAGCACACATAAATAAACAAAAAAAATATATAAATTAATAAAAATATATAAATAAATATCAAAGAAAATTTATAAAATTATTTTCTAATAAAGATAATAACTTTTTTAACTTTTCTAAACATAAAAATAAAGTAGTGATACTAATGTTTTTACTTTTCTAAGAATAATAATTAATTAGAGATAACAATTTTTTAACTACACTGCATTAAACATTATTGGGACGCTGAGCTCACTCTCTTCGATCGCTCACCGCCTCGCGCCTTCGGCGCTCGTTTTTAAGACACTTTACTGGAGCTTCATACATTCAAGGTAGTAGGCGCCCGCCCGTTCACTCGCGCGACTGTCATGTCTTGCCAATACGATCGGCCTGCGGCCTTCTTATCCTGGAATATGTAGTTTTTTTTCTATTAATTATGGAAATATTTTTCTATTAACTTTTTTAGTAATTTTTCTACTGATTTTTTAAGTAATTTTTCTATTGATTTTTTAAATAATTTTTGTATTGATTTTTTAAGAAATTTTTCTATTGTTTTTTTAAATAATTTTTCTATTGCTTTTTTAAATAATTTTTCTATTGATTTTTTAAGTAATTTTTCTATTGCTTTTTTAAATAATTTTTCTATTGATTTTTTAAGTAATTTTTCTATTGATTTTTTAGGTAGTTTTTCTATTAATTTTTGAAGTAATTTTTCTATTGATTTTTTAATTAATTTTTCTATTCATTTTTTAAATATTTTTTAATTGTCTTTTTTCTTTTGGTTTTTTCTTTGGATTTTTTCTATTAGTTTTCTTTTCAATTAGATACTTCTTATTTAAACAATAATGAATTTCCTTTGGTGTATAGATTTATTGTTCATATATTTATTAACTTCTTAACAATTCGTTTATTTCTATATAAAGTTGGTTTTTAGTATTTTCGATATAAACTTCTACAATGTAGCACATAAATTAATAATTAAAGATATTTAAAGTAGAAATTTCTATATTAATTTATAATAATAATAATAATATATTTCGCATTAATAATAATAGTAATATAAACATATAATATTTAAAAAATAATTATATACGAATAAATGAAACGCTAGGCAATTAATAAATTTATAAACAATAAAAAACGTACCTATATTTATAAAAAAAACTTATATAGCAAATTAAATTAATTATTTTATAATACATATGTATAAATAAATATTAAAAATAATTATTTTCTAATAAAAATAACCTAGAGTTAATATTTTACTTATTTGGGTCCTCGGACTAACATCAGAAGTTGTACAAAGATTAAATGTATTTTCCTTAATATTCTCAATTATTTTTATATTTTATTTTTATGTATAGCACCTTTTATATTTATCTTTAAATTTTATATTTCTTTTTAAATAATAAAATCTTTGATATGGTTTCATTATCTCGTGTTTAATAAAATTCCACACTTTTAAAATTTTGTTTATTTAAATTTACGTTCAAAAAATCTTTTTCTTGTTTAAACATCCTACTTTTATTTATTTTAAACGTATAATTTATTATTATTAAAAATAATTATCAATTTGTTCGTTCTTTTTAAACATATACCTACTATTTTAATTATTCATTTTTCAATTAGAATTGTTTATACTAAAAAAAATTTATTACGCAATCCTTACTTTTTAGATTGATCTTATTTAAATAATAAAATCGTTTCCTTGTTTTATGACGATCCATTACTTTTTAATTTTGTTTGCTAAATTTACATTCATAACTATTTTTACTTCATTAAATGTCATTTTTATTTTCAATTAAAAATTATTAGTAAAGTTAATTAAGAAAGTAATTGATAAGCAACAATAATAAAACGATGATAACGAAGCAAAATGTGATAATAATGATATAATAATAGAATTGAAAAAAAGATAATATTTAAATAGTGATAAAGAATAATGAAAAAGTAGAACATTTTTTTTAATATAAATTTAAACAAACAAAATATAAACAATAATATATGTCAAAATGAAATATAAAAATAATGCATGAAAACGTAATTATAATACAAAAAATAGTTATAATATAAATAGGGATAATATAAAGAAAATAGAAATAGTTATTAGTTCATTATTATTTATTCATTATTATGTCGCCTGAAGTTAGTTAATGCATAGACACCTGTATACTTGGTTGCATATACGACAGATCCTTTCGCCATACAGTTACAAGCGAGCGCATACAAGAATCGACTGTTGCACTATTTTAAAAATTTGCAAAGGAATAAATTTATACAAACAGTAATTTGATAAAAATACAACTCGATTAGGATCACTTAAACTTACTATTGCATTTTATTGTCTGCTACGAACAAATTACTTCTGGATTTTGACAAGAATGTTAATTATTAAGAACAAACAATTCGTGTGGTCTTCCGTGCCGAATGATCTGCAACTTCAGCAAATGCCTCTCTTCGTCCTTCAAGTAGCCGTAGATGTCGCCAGCTGTGGAAACCGGCGAGCCGTTGATGTGCGTTATTATGTCTCCTGTGCGTAAGCCACTTCTGGAAATGAAATTTCAGACGATTACTTTTTTAAATCTTCTCCTTTGATTAAAAATGTTTTAATATGTTTTGTTTCCTGCTTAAGCAAATAATGTAAACCTTTGAGCCAAAGTTCCGTTGATAACCTTCCAGACGAAGATGCCCTGTGTGACGCTATCGGGAATCGATCGATACTTCTGCAACAAATCCTTGACAATATCTTGGGTGATGGAGATGGTGGTTATTCCTAATTGCTTTTCTGGGGGTTTCTTTTTTAATCCCGAAGTGGAGGTCAGGACGCTGCGATCCACGAAACGTTTCGCGTAATCTGGGACAGAAAAAAATGTAAGAGTATGGTGAAAGCAGAAATTGATAAAGCTGGATAAGGATAAAGGATGATGATAAAGAGTGAGTTGGATTGGACATCATTTGTTAATTATGAATTTAGCAAAAGGATAAAGTTAGAGACGGCATCCCTCCAGAGGAAGCTAGGGAAAATTAACCCCCTTCAATTAACCGCTGGGGAAAATTAACCCCGCAATAAACCGCGGTTTAATGCAATTTAGTAGGAAACCACAGTACCTATCGGGATAGCGAAGGAAATGCCAGCTGTTATCCGCAAATTGTTGATGCCAATAACATCACCATCTAAATTCACCAGGGGGCCTCCTGAATTCCCGAACGTTATTGCTGCGTCCGTTTGGATGTACTTCATCGAGTGGTTCCTCAGGCCCAACTCTTCGGCGTTTCTGGTCGTTGAACTAATCTGCACAGAATTGTTTGTAGAAACTTTCTATTTTTAAAACATTATTCTTATTTTTTATTACTTACAACGCCGGCAGTTACAGAATGGCTCAAGGACAAAGGGCTCCCTAAGGCTACCACCCATTCGCCAACGTTGCACTTGGAGGACTCCCCTAGCTTAAGGGTGGGCAATTTCTGGTCGCAGTCGATCTTCAACAAAGCTATGTCGATGTTCATGTCGGCGTCTTCTACCGTAGCTTTGTGGATGCTTCCATCGTGGAGTTTGGCCAGAATGATGGCGTGAGGTTTGCTGATCACCACGTGAGCGTTGGTGATCAACCATCCATCGTCCTTGATGATGAATCCTGAGCCGTTCGAAATCACCAAAGCGTCTCCCGTGGAAGCGTCGATCCTCCTCGGGTCCTTGATCTCGATGTACACCACAGCGTCCGCGCACTTCTTCACAACTTTGTCGATGAAGTTGAAGTTCTCCCTGAGGTTCTTCTCGTGCTTCTCCTTTCCTTTCTTGATGGAGTCCGCAGCATTCAAGGCTACCACCTGTTCCAGACGTTCGGGTTCCGGCTTCCTCCTCCTCCGGAGAAGATAGTAAAGAGCCAATCCAAAAGCGGTCCCTCCGAACGCTATTTGCTTGTTGGTGAAGTTCCCAAGAGGCCCTTTGCCTCCCGTCGGGGGCTTAAATGGAGGAGGACCTTCCTGGTGACAATTCCTTGAGGTTTCATACTGCGGGTTTCCCGTTGGATTGGCGCAAAGTTGCACAGTTTCTGGGCTCTTCAGAAAGAGGATTCGCCTAGTCGTGGAGAATAACGAGGAGGAAAGGCCAATCATATTACATTTTTACGTTTTTTGCTTATCGAATTCGCCCATAAGTAGGTGGAAGTAGATAATGGAACACAGGAATTTTGATTGACAAGTTGACGTTGAAATTTTTTCATAAACGTAGCCACTAGGATCTCTGGGGACCAATGGACAAGCCAGCCAGCGCGGGGAAGCTTTCCACACCGATCGATCGGCTACTGAGTGCAAGCGCTTTAAATTTAAGTAATTGATCGAATGCCCCATTTACGGAATGAATTCCCAGTACGGGAGACATTATAATTTAATAAATTAAAGGATATTTTTGTTTGTTCGCGCTCTATCGAGTCCGTTCTCAACAAACATCGACGCAATATCTGCGGCAGAGACTTCACTCCGCTGATGTTATCCTTTCGGGAAGTATGAAAGCAAATAACAATATTTTTCCAATTTGCGCAGAAAGCGATCAAGCAAACGATAAATCCGCCGCTAAGATAAACATTGTAAATAAGGACCTTCCCGAAGATGTCCATTATCCTTGTTTGTGCGAAGCGATCAAGTTGGTCAGTTTCTGGTGCAGGCTCGTCGGGATCCTCCCCATCGTGGCGGACAAACCCGAAAGCCACACTCATGGATGCACCTTCAGGGTATCGAAGATCTACTTGACCTTCTCTTACATCCTCCAGTTTTTCTACGTGTTCTACATTTTGGCCACCTACATTTGTAGGTTCGCTTGTGGGCCTGGAGTCTATTCAAACGGATTGGAATGGTAACTTACTTTGTTTATTATCTATTGGTTATTGTGTTAATTTGAAGTATAGGTCCCCAACAAGGAATAGATTAAATAGATGAAGAAAGAAGACACTTGTTGATTGGTATTTGTTTTATTGCACTGCAATAAAAGGATCTTCTTAAGTATTGAAGGGGTTGTAGGTAACAGGTAACACTTTAAGTTGTGAAGTTATGTTATAGAAAGATGAAAAGTTGTTTATGTTTTTATTATTACAAATTTTACGATTAAGAAAATCAATTAGTTATGGGTTAAAACTATTGTTGGCGGCTATACCCTTTATGGTGTTGAGTTCTGCCAGATAATTGGCATTAGAAAGTGGCAAATTGTTGAGGCGATGGAGCCATGATCCAAAAGAGGAAGTCTTGTGAGTAGTATAATGTTCGGAATTCTGAGGTATAACCACATCCGTGAACGTAAGTTTTCGAAAGACATTGAAAGAGAAAGGAGCGCCATTAAGGCCTTTGGTAATGGTAACATCCAAAAAGTTCAAGGTGTTATCAGTCTCCATCTCATTAAGTTTACCTAAGAGACGGTATTGCAATTTGACTCATTCTAGGACATACATACTGTGACGTTTTCGGGGGGGTTAGGATCGATGATCCAAAAGGAACTCTTATCTTAATTAATTATTCCTGAAGCGGAAATGGCGGGAGATTCAAATCAACCCGAAACTCTATTTAGCCAAAATTACCCGTGATCGTCTAGTATTTGGTAGGAACCCTTTTTCGTTGTTTTCGTAGTATCCCAGAATTCGTAGGCAAAGGTCACGTCAAAGAAAATTACGCCATTAAGGTGAGAACTGTTATTGAGAGTAAACCAAGCGGAACATTGAATGAAGAATTAATTCAATTGGATTGTCAAGTCTTTCGTGCGCCGGTGTGTGTGTGTGATTTTAACTGTTGGCATTTAACTTAGATATTTGAATTATTTAATGGTTTTAATACTTGGAAAGCCCTGTTACTAAGAAAGTCTTCTTTCATTCTTTAACTTAGACATTCACGGGACAAATGAAACCCGGCAAGAACGCGAATGTTGCGACTCAGCACCACAAGTTGGTTTAGCGCAGGGACCCTCAGTGGTAAAATATCTACAAGTCCGAACTTTAAAAGCTCAAGATAAGAATTGATCTCCGGCAAAGCCTTCCACAATCGAGGTCACCATCATCACGGGAATCCATACGACTTAAACACAAAGTGCGAATAAGCTAAGTGGCAACATTTAATTGGTTTGGCACGAACGCGGTCCCACAGCAACGCGACCCGCGACATCCCGAGATCAAGCGTTTAGGTAAACAAAAGTGGTTAACAGGAATAAAAAGACAGTCCCACCAGGATGTTATTACGATCTCCAGGACATAATCTGCTTTCTCTCTGAGAGAGCTCCACAAATCAGGGGTGCCGGGTAACGCCCCACTGATGAACACGAAATTGGGACGAACGGGTGAACAAAAGCGACTGTCTGAGATCCCAGGAATCAACCAACTTAGCTAAAAGCTACTGGAAGCGCGATCCCAATCAGAAGCTCGCAACCCCTAATAAACGGTAAAATGGCAACACTCAATCCCGAAATGAAACAGACCACGCGACAATAAAAACCCGTCGGTGCCTTACCAAAAATAATACGAAATTAGCTGAAAACATCCCCACATATTTTAAATGAAACAACAAGGAACTAAATTTTATATCATTTATTACATGTTTTGTAATATTTTTAATTTTCTATTGCTGCTCTTCGGTTTAGTTTTACCTCGCCATTTGCTTTCTTTAATTATTTTACTATTTATAAGTAAATTCAGAAAAAATTCTTAATGTTCGACATTTTCGCAAAATAGATTGTTTTTTTTTAATTTCGTGTATAATTAACGTTCTTAAACCTTTGGCATTTATATTTATTTCAAAATGTTTTAAAAAAATCTTGAGCATTTTTGTTATTATTTCTACAACCTCTTTTTTTGGACATTTTAAAGACTGTTTTCCTT